>JAQIXR010001462.1:0-12396 GCA_034700825.1 Quadroppia sp. Gr-Ori-00064
CTCGTCTACGGCCATATCACGCTGAAAGCACCGGTTCTCGTTTGATCACCGAAGTTAAGCAGCGTCGAGCCTGGTTAATACTTGGGAGGGAGACCACCTGGGAATACCGGGTGCCGTAAACTTTTTTCTGTACTTTTTGTAATAGTTTTTATAAAATTCAAACAAATGTTTAATTAAAAAGAGATTTCAAACTATTTTTTAATGTCAGAGCATTTGAGACAATATTTCTTTTGATTATTTTATTTCAAAATTATTTAAATGATTCAAAATTTTCTTTTCCAATAACTAATGAAAATGTTTTTCACTTCAATTAAGTTTAGAAATAATTTTTTCGAATAAAAAGTTTTATTTTCATTGAAGTCGTTGTGAATTATGTCTCAAATCCTGACATCTATTCAGTTATTGACACAAAACACGTGTTTATGACTTGTGTTGACATCACATGAGATATGAGTTTAGGATTAGTTTAAATGTGTTTTCAATTCAGTTATCATTTGAAGACATGTCTCAAAGAAAGACAAAAAGTGGTATTAATTGTGATTCATTTGAACGATTTGGCGATGATTTGACTGAAGTCTTATTGAGTTATCTCTCGATTGACCACAAATTCAGATTTCAATGTGTGTCCAAACAGTGGAAGCGATTGGTCTTTAAGTCACGAAATGGACAAAACTTTTATGACTTTAAGCGAAAGTCATCTCAACTGAAGAGTTATAATGGCTTAAGAAGTGTTGAGCTTTTGCTGAAGAAGTGTCCAAACATTACATCCATTCGTGTCTACAATGAGGCCATCAATAATCAAATCTATAATCAAGTGTTTCATCTGATTATGAAATATTGCAATCATTTGAAGACAATTGAATCCGATTTCAAAGGACTGACAGAAAAGACAATAAAAGAGTTTTACGCAAAGTTTGGATCAAATATAACCACAAACTATGAGCTGAAATACAGAGACAAACCATTGATCTGTTTATTGCCATTCATTACAAGCCTTTCCATCCCTAAGAAAACGCTTTCAAATGTCTTCACTTCTGATCAATGTTTGGCCAAAGGGTTAAAGAAAATCAAATTCATTTTCACCGCTAAAGACAAGAACAGATTCGAGACATTGATTGAAAGCAATAAAAATAGTTTACAATCAATGGATGTGACCATCGATGAAGACGTCGAGCCATTGGTTGATATCATAGCAAAGAATTCAAATCTAATTCATTTGAAACTAATATTCAATATTCATATCAATGACTCAATCGTTGATTACATGAAACCAATTGCAGACAATTGTCTTAAGTTGAGATCAATTGACATCCACTTCGACGATGGTATGCAAGAATATGAAGAATTTATTCACAATTTCTTCAATTGTTTCAAACATTTACAAAGACTTCATTTATATGCGGATTATATCTCAAATGTCACTCGAATT
This sequence comes from Quadroppia sp. Gr-Ori-00064, assembly GCA_034700825.1. NCBI lineage: Eukaryota > Metazoa > Arthropoda > Arachnida > Sarcoptiformes > Quadroppiidae > Quadroppia > Quadroppia sp. Gr-Ori-00064. The sequence continues at coordinate 1,430 of JAQIXR010001462.1, forward strand.
GATCTCAAGAGCGAATCGCTTAAACAATGTCAAAACTTAACGCATTTGTGTCTGGATTTGGATTTGTTTTATACCCAACCCTTCATTACAGACCACTTCTTCACAGACATTGACAAACATTTGCCTAAACTTCAAGACATTCAATTAAACTGTATTTCAATAACTGATAAAACATTTGATTCTTTGTCTCAACTGAAAGACATTCAGAAGATCCGACTCAACGATGAATACTCTTCGACACAAATCAGTGAATCAGTTGTGATGAAAATCATTGAAAATTGTCGTAAAATTAACGAAATTTTTTTCATAAACAAAACAATTTCTATTGATTTGAAAACAGAAAAGATTTACAAATTGAAGACATCTGATCCCAAAGACAGTGGCGTTGAAGTGATCATACATTTGTTCAAATCATTGCCCGTATCTTCAAAACGACTTATCATTTAATCAATTTTTATATAATATTATTAATGAATAAAATTTTTTCTGTATTTTATTTTTACAGTTAATTTTGAACTCAATTGCAATGAAAGCGAAAATACAATTGAAATGACATTGAAATTAATTTCATATTTGTTTGAAAAAAAACACAAAAACAATAAAAGTTTTTATAAAAAAAAACTGAAATATAATTATTTTCATCAATTGATGGCATATTTCATGTGTTCTCTACTATTCGTGTGTCTAATGATTGCAAAAAGAGATGAATCGATGGTTTCCGAAGCGATCGATGCGTTACACTTGAGGCAGACATAGGCCTCGGCGCCGATGCCGTCCTTAAGGCGAATGCCTTTGTCTTTCAAATCGATTTTTGTCTTATTGTCGAACCGATAGAGTGTTTCCATTCGGGCGAACGCAATGTCAAACTCGTCGATGCGGTTGGTCTTCACCGCAAACATGGCCTCAATGGGTGACAAATACTCTCCCCTTTTGATCATGGCATGAAAGGGTCGATTTATGTGATACAGTGCCGTCTCTTTGCTGTAGAAGTTTGTGTTACAGAACAGACAGTAGTGATAGATGTCTGGTATGTCGTCATCGCTGCCCGAAGACGACGACATGTGCTGTTTGGCCGAAGACTTGTCGTGTTTGCGATATTTGATGCCTTCGTTGCGAAACAACGACTCAATGTGTTTCTCGTCGCCACTCATCTGTTGCTCCAGAAGTTGTATCTGTTCTGCAGACATGAGTGGCATGTCTTTCGCCGTCCGATTCAGTAAAGAGTTCTTCAATTTGTCAAACGATTCCAAATGAATGCGAACCGACTGTTGGCTATCGAACAGAAGATTACATTTGACGCACACATAGGCGCTATCGCCCGACCCGTCCTTCACTTTAATGCCATGGCTGAGGAACTCCTCTTTGAGAGTGTACGACAATTCACGGACGGCTTCGATTCGCGCCAACACGACCTCAATGTCCGCTGTGTTGACCGATTCGGTGACAATCAATCGGTCGATGCCTTTGAACGGCATTTCTGTCTTGTATTTGTTGTGGTCTTCATTGTGGATGTGTTTCATGGCTTTGGATATGTTTTTGGTGGAAATGTCACACAAACGACACCTTAAGACAAACTTATGTCTACTTCTGGGTATAACACAAAAGCCGCTTCGTTTGAGTAGTTCCACGTCTGCGACCATCTCTTCGGGCATTCGAAAGCCCTTTACATCTGACTTATTCTTCTTGCGTTTGTGTCGACTCTTCTCTTTAGTCACTTTAACCACACTTTTATCACAACATTTGATGTCATCCTTCGAGTCATTCCTTCGCATCAAATCGACGTCCAAGAAGTGCTTGAAGTGGTCCACCATCTGATCCGAGTCTTTGAACGATAGGTCACAGCGGACACAGACATAGGCCTCGTCGCCGAAGCCATCTTTGACTCGAATGCCATGTCTTATAAACTGTTTCTTATCTTTTGCATTGAATTTATTCAACTCTTGTTTTCGACTCAAAATGTATTTCAAATTATTTTTATCTTTAATTTCAACCAAAAACTGCTTATCGATGTCCTCATAAGTGTCTTCGCGTCTGTTCTTCATGTGCTCGAAGCTGTGGATGTGTTTAATGGCTTCAGTCATGAATGAGAAACACTTGTGACATAATTCGCATTCAATTTTCTTGTCTTTAGTCCGAACCAAACCCTGACTCTTGAACTCGTCCTCTTCTTCTCTCCTGGGCTTACGTGAAGACCGCTTGCGATCACTACCACTACGTCCACGACTCGAGTTGTGTGTCTTCGAGTCACTGGTCTTCGTCTTTGTCGTCGCCTTCTGTGGCTCCGACTTCGAGGGCACAGAAGAGCTATTGGCGGACGTCTGGAACGGAACAAACAATGGTAAGAGGGGTTCGGGCGCCGGCTTACTGTCACCGGCGTCCGTGTCCTTAGGCTTCTCGCTGTTGGCCAATGGCTTCAACCTCTCGATGATATCGGTGTCGATCTTCAGCCGCTTTGGATCAAAGCAGTGAAAGTTAGACGACTTTCCCTTGTCGTCGTTCGCGCCCTCCTTTCTCAGAAAGACCCTGATCTTTGACATGCATTTGACGAGTGTCTGAAACGAAGACAATCGTCGGTACGAATCACACCCGAAGTCGTATATCTCGAACACATGTGTGTCCAAAGAGACCACTTCTTTGGTGAAGAGTTTCCTGAAGTGTAGGAACACATCACCAAAATTGACGGCATTTATCTCTTTGTCCACAACAATGGTATACCTCTTGTGGTTTATTTCGACAAAGCATTCAAATTTTGCAGACATTTTTGGTCGAAATATTAATTGTTTTTCGACAACAAAACGAACACAAAATCAATGAGAAATTAAATGAGAAAAATGTTTTGTTTTGTTAACGAAACGCCAAAACAATAATAAACTTTTGGCCCAAAAATCAATACATAAATAACGTCAATGTGTTGTTAAACACGTGTTTCAAAACAAAGTTTATTTTAAACTTATCTAAACTTCAAAACAAATGATTAAAAATGTTTATTATATTTAAAAATTAATTTTTATTTAATTATTGAATTATTTTATGAAACATTTAAATGAGTATTAAATATAATTATAATTATTTCGTCTGTAATATCCCTGACGTTCATAAATGATGTCATCTTTTGTAATGCAATTGTTAAGTGAATTAACGAAACTTTTTGCCATTCAATAGTATTTCAATGTTTGAACAGAAAGTCAATTGATTTCAATTTGACTGCAATTGCTTTCATGTAATCAATGATTGAGTGCTTTATTCTTCGATTGAATATTACTTTCAAATGAATTAGTTTTGAATTCTTCGATAAAGTCAATGTGTTTTCAATGCACACAAATTGTGTGACACAAATGTGTTGACTGACTGTTGACGTCATGTATGGACAGAGAGATTGAAAACATGTTTTCATTTTCAAAAAAAAGTAAACTTTATTTCAAATGAATATTTTGTTGTAAATTAATTTGTTTTCTTTAGTCAACTATTGTTTAAAATAAATAATTAATTCATTTCTTTATAATATTTATTAAATTATTTAAAAATCATTTCAATTCGTATTCATTTGAATGTAAATAAAAATCAAAACAAAATGAAAACAAAACAAAAATATTTCGAAAACGATTCAAATGTTCAGAAATTTTTGGGCATTTTTTCTGCCCATTACTGTTGGCCACGAGAAGAGGTCTCGACTGAAGACAGTGATGAAGACGACGTGAAGTGTTGGTCACAGGCGATGACAGACCACAACGAGTGGTTTCTGGCGAAGATGTGGCCAAAAGTGGTCCAAAAGTTACCGCTAATCACAGCCGACGTCATGTCTTGTGATCGTATGAATCAATTGCTGTTCTCATTGGTGGGCAATGAACTGGATCTGCTGTCAGCCCATCAGATGCAGCACATGGAGTCGGTGTTGGACATCTTCGACGACAAGATCACGTTTGGGATGAAATTTTGGCTCAAAGTTTGCCATCACTTCAATTGGCGGCTGACTTACAGTCGTCTCATCGGTGGTCACAAACACAGGGATGAGTGGCTTCAGGCCATCGCTGACCACATCAACGACATCGCCGAAGACCACAAGTGTTTTACAGCGCGTGAAATACAGTACTTCTTCTCGATTGTGGACAGCGTTTACGTGAAGACGATTGCCTTGAATGTGATCAATGGTAAACAGATTAGTGTTAACGAAATGTTTGTCTCATTTATGGACAACATATGGTCGGAGAAGTCGTTGCGAATGCAGTCCACGTGCAGACCAATCGACAGACAATTGATGACATTTAATGTCTTAACGCAAGAGTTGATTGCATTGACGTTTAAACTCATTTCTAGTGAATGTGTTTGTATTGAAACGGTTGAAAAACAGGTATTTTTGATTTTAAGGGTGTTTTTTTAAGGGGTTTTAATGTTTTTCATTTCATTTAACAACAGTTGAAACAATTGGACGAATATTTCGCTCAACGTTTGGCCAATTTTAACGCCAAAGACATCGATGACAAAGACTGGCGAATACTTGAAGACATTTCGACCGCAAGAGATAACCAAAAGTCACTCGATTTGGTTAATAAATATCTGTCGAAAACAACTTCTTTGTCTATCGGTTTGGATTCGCTACAGAATATCTATCACTTTTTGGACACGACAACTGATCCGTCGATCGCGACGAATGGTTTAGAATATTTGACACATATCTTAAGCGACGAACAAAACGAAAACTATTCAAAACTAATGGATATTGTGTTAACTGTCGACGAAATGGACGAAAAGATGTCCAATCATTTGCTCCAAGAGATCGGTTGTGCGCGGATTGCACGACACGGCCATCAATGGTCACTCGCCCACAAAGTTGTCCTCAATGCCGACAAACCCATACTGTTTGAGCGATGGCTGACGGCGCTGGTGGTGAAGCTCAACGACGCACCGGCGGTCGAATTGGCGGAACGACTCAACAAAATGAATTTGAAGACCATCGCCAAAGTGGACAAACAGGTCGACGACATCCGAGAGATGTTCAATCAGATGACCGATGAAGACCATAAGCTCATACAGCAACTGATCCGCACAGTTATCATCGGTAAGAAATCGTTGGATATTTTTGTTTGCAAACATTTTTTTACAAATGTCTTTCAGGCGCTTATTTGGATCCGTTTCCCATCTATGAACTGTTGGTGGAGTTAGTGCTCAGTCAGACCAAAGCACAGTTGCCATTCGTGGCCCGACTGTTGGCCAATGAGTTGTACTGTTTGTCGACATACGTGTGCGATCGATACGCCGACAGTCGGCCATCGCTGTTGATGAATATGATCGTCCATAAGATGGTGTCAGAGCTGTCCGTCGATCGCATCGACAAACTCACGGCTCTCATCACACATATCAATGCCTGTCCGGTGAGCGAAGGCCAACAGCCGGTGCTCTCGTTGGAGAAGATGTTCTATTATCTCATCGAAGACATGAAGTTCATTAACGATGATGTGGTTTGGCTTCGATTGATGCTTATGAGGAATATTATAGAACTCAGTGGCCATCAGTCGTGGCCGTCAGTCTGCGAACAGCCGGTGCCCACAATCGGTAATTAAGTGTAAAATCATTTATTGATATTTAAATGAATTTTCTTTTCCAACGAAAAGCATATTTATTACAATTTGTGGACCATTTTTGGTGGAAACCATCGCGAAAACAACTGGCCATCGATTTACTTGATTTCGTTTTGAAGAACAAAATGACTGAAAATCTAACCCAAAGACAGTACGAGTCGTTGGAACTAATGGTGACGAGTTTAGTGTCAAAGAGACAGAAGGCGTCCACACATAGGATATATCTGGCGTATTGTGAGCACCGGTTCCCCAAACCGATGGACCAGATGTTCGACATAACGAAGAACATATACCACGACCAGATCCTCCACTACGCGGTCATTTGCGCCGACTTTCACTGGATTTGCAATATTTATCGCGAATACGAAGAGTTCGAATCAGACATGAAGATAGCGCTCATACATATTCTGCCGGCGCTCACAGCCCGCGAATGGCTCCGCCTGTATGAGTTCCTGCGTCAGTATTACTACAACTCGATGGTCGTCCACTTCCTGCGCTGCGCCATCACCGACAACAGGAAGGACTGGGTCGACAAACCGCGACTCATCGCACATCTCATGGATCTTATCTTCGATTACGTACTCAAAGAGCTCAGGTATGCCTTCTTTATCGGGTGCCTGAATGTGTTGACTATAAATACGTTTTTAAGGGGCGAATTCGAGTCAGACGACGACCCTTTCAATCGTCACATCCGGCCCTACAGTGAAGAGCAGTGGAAGTATTTGGAGTTGGATTTGACTATTCTGTTCAAAACGATGGCTGTTTTGGACTATCAGATGTTGGCCAGAGATCTCGGCCTGAGATTGAGGTCTATTTTGGTCGAATTGGCCCAACGAATGCATCTGGAGTTAATGGACGGCTACCGGTGCTATTCGGCTGCCGTACGGATGCCACCCATTGCCAGAGATGTGCTCAGACTAGTGTTCGGCTACGACAACAATACCGGTGCTGATGATGATGAAGAAGTTCAAGTGAGATGCATAGCTGCCGGCGCCGAGTCCTCCCGGGCCAATGTCAACGGCAATTGTAATGGGCTTTCGAAACAACTGTCCAATTGTAAGCTCAAGACAACTGCCGCCAATGGCACCGATGACTGTGGCCGAGACGAAGAGGAAGTGGTGGAGATTTGGGATTAAGTTTTGATTTTTGTATTCATTTAATATATTTTTATAAAAAACATTTTGTTTTCTGTTTTTCTTAATCACTAATTGTTTTTCATTTGTTTTTTTTAAATTATTTTTTCTTTTCATTAAATTATTTTTTTCAATACTAACGAAACGCATGTTTTGGACACAAAAGCATAAAAAAATCAAAAAAAGTATTTTTTTTTTTAAATGAAATCAATATCCAATACTCATCTCTTTTGCCCCTTTCCCACAGCACAGGTATTACTAGATTATGAAAATATTATTTAAAATAATTTGTTAATAAAATTATGAAAAAATATTGTTTAATTAATTGCTATAAATTGTAATCGATTTTTATAACGAATAAATCATTATTTTTTTGCATTCACTCTTAAATGGCATTTCATTGACAGTAATGACAATTAATTCAATTCTATTGACAATTAATTATAATATAAATGAAACAAAAAATCATTAAAAGAGTTAAACTTCAATAAAACGAAACGAAATTATTTTTAAAAAAATGTTTGAAAATATTTTCTTTAGAAATGAACACAAATTTGTTTCGTGTTATATCGAAGAGAAGATCAATTTCACCATCAATTATAGGCCTAAAAATGAGGACATATTCTTCGTGAGCCAATGCAAGTTCATTGAAAGTGATTCCGTGGACACGAATATCTCAAGAATTATTTGGAAGAAAGACATGAAATGGCTATAAATATAACACACAATTGAATAACAAATAAAAATATTTCTAATAACAGAAATGAACGAAACATTCATTAATTTTCTTCATTTAATTCATTGGTTATTATTATTAGAAAATGAATCCAAATATGAATTTCATGTAAAGAATAAAATTTATGAAAATCTTTTCACACAGAGTGAGCCCTGCGCTCGGATTGGCATAACTGGGCAACGGATAGGTAGAGAATATAATAAATGCAGAGGTGATGGAAATCGGGAATAAAACCATAAACGCGAACTGAAATGATTTTTTGACATAAATATTATGAAAATAACGAATTTATTACAAACTTATTGTTTGTTCAAAAAGTTTTTTAGAATTTTTCGACACAAAACCAAATCTCCGTAAAATTTGAGATTTCAATTTTTCGGGAATAACCCCTTAATTCGAGAAAAATTATCTATTTTTTTACAACAAATTTACTGACATTAATCAAAATATGTTTTTCTCGATAAAAATAAACGGTTATTATTCGGGAAATTCCGAATTTCGTCGTCTCTTATATTATAATATCCAATACATTAGTGAATATAAAAATTTTATTATAAGAATAAAATTCTTTGAACACATATATTGAATACAGAAATAACTTATCCATAAAAATGATTAAACAGTCAATCATTCGTAAAGAAAAACTTTTTCGTACTTTATTTGTAATGACAAAAAACAATATTTTATTGTTATTTACAATATATTCATATTTTAAAAAAAAAACTTTAAACCAATTAATGAATAAATAGACATTTCGTTAGAATTATTGCGAAATATATTCTTCAAACTTATTATTGATGTTAATTATAATTATTTATTTCATTGTCACACAAATGGCATTCAATGCGTGCGCACAAATAACCAGAATATTCTGTACTCTATTTGAATGTCAAAAGAAGTGATGACTTTTAGTATATTATAGCAGAAAAGTAATTGAATTAATAGTGAACTTATATTTTAGTTAATTTTTACACACAATTCTAGACAGAGAGACGACGCCTGTGTCGAAGGGGGTGTTTGAATGAAAGGTGAGATTCAATTGAATTAAGTTATGATAAAATATTTTTGTGACAAAAAACATATTTTAAACTCTAAATGAACTTCAAATTGAATGATAGTTTTGTTTGTTTGTGAATGTCAAACATGAATGCTTTTGACCTTGATCCAATATTAGCGCGTATCGTCTCTTTCGAATGACCTTGCTTGAACTTTATTAATATTTCAACAAAAAAAATATATCAATTGGTTTACAAAAAATGAATAAAATATATAATGTTTTGAATTGTATTGTGTTTTATGTTTCATATAATGAGCACTGAATTGAATGTCAATTTTGTCTCTTCTGATGATTAGATAATTTAATACAAGTCTAATGACGTCTGATATGTAAATGTTTGCCTTATGATTGTTGGCCTGGAATAGAGTTTCATGAAGAGATGACCAGGGATTAGGGTTGACGACAGGGCATCAAAGGGGGCTTAAGAGCAATACTTGCAATCAGTTCTCTAATGGAAAGGACGTGTCATTTGAATGTTTGTCACAAAGAGTTATTTTTGACGTTTACTGATGTATAGAAACAGCTGTGGATATTATACATCCCTTTCCCCCTTTCATACAGAGAATTAACATTGATTATAATGTACAGAATATTTGTGAATAGCATATAATGAAAGGAAATGACAATAAAATCACTAAAAGTAATCGCATTAAAACATAGGGTTTATATAAATATATGAAAAGCTTTTCAAATATAAAACAAGAAATTATTTATCATTTTTATGAATGCGTTTAATGTGTTGTCGAAAAGGGGTAGTCATTGAAAGGGGAACAAAAAAAAGTTTGAAAATTTTGTTTTCAAAATAAGTGAATCATATTTTTGTTTTTCAATATGTTATGCGATATTTAAAAATAAATTTTCAAAATCTATGAAACAATAAATAAATTAAAAAGTTTCCAATCATTGAGAAGTGATTTGATATTAGAAATAAAATACGAGTAAATATTATTCGTATAAATTAAGTGATAATAAAATTGACTGAAAATACTAAACGATAACACAATTCATTGAATAATGTTTTTTGTATTTAAATATTAAAAAATATATTTTTTTGAACAATCATTCACTTGAAAACCATATGATATGTTGTTTTTATGCCTTATAATCGATGATCAGAAGTGAACACAAGTTTTTGTTGCAAAAATCTAACGAAAAAAACATTCAACGAATCAAATGACAGTATTATCTGATTATATAATGAATTTATTTAAGGCTTTCATTCAATTGCTGTAAACATTCGTCTATTGAATGATCGGAATAAAAATGCAATATTTTTGCAGTACTTTTACTGTTGTTTATTCGTTATAAAAATCTATTGCAAAGAAATTCTCTTATTATATATAAAAAAATACTTTTTCACTAATAAAATGAATCTCTAATAAAGACAATTATAATAATTATTATATAATTAAATGTTTTTTATAAAGGATTGCAAAAAAAGCGAAAAAATTCTTTAAAATAGTTATTATATTAAATAAAATCTAATTATTTTTGAGTTCAAAAAAGTTCGTTTTTTATTGGATTTCTCCATTGAATTGTTTTATATTTATTATTGAAAAACTAATTACTCAACAAATAAGTTAAGGATAACGAAAATAGTAATAAAATTCTTATGAATATTATATAACATCTGTAATAATGTTGAATCGTTTGTACAATAAATTTAAAAACAGTGAAAAATTGCAATTACTTAGAAAATTGGATTCAATTGAAGGTTAGAAACGAATTACATACAAATGACTATAAAATACTTATATTTTTTTATTAATATTAATATTTGTGATAATATGCAGAAAAACAATTTTTTTCGTTTAATTTTTTTTATAAAAAAAATTCAAAGAAAAATATTTTTAAAAATTTATTGAAAATTGAAAAATATATGAAAAATATTTTAAAACAATTAATCATAAAATCTATTCTTTATTTGAGAATCGGTTATAAAAACTTATGGTTGAACTCAAACAGACTAATAAACCTTTGAATTTGTTTATTCATTGAACACAACATTTAATCACATTTGATGTCACATTTGGGGCTCTGTTTTCCATAGCATATAATCGGTTATTATTTGTTATACTTTTGACGACAAAAATCAATAATAAGTTTAATTCCCTCTTAAGTGAAGAGTATTTTACTCTGAAAAAAGTATTGCACATAAAAACAGTGATATTTATTATGCGATTAAAAAAATAATCTTTTTTTCTAATAATTTTCTAATATTTTTTTATTAATTATTATTTTTCAATTGATTTCCTGTTTGTTAGTAAAAGTTGTTTACTTTTCCTCAATAATGAGAGATAATGATTAAGTGATAAATCTCATGGTTAACAGAAATTGGTGCAAGGTGAAACACATACTGAGAACTTAGAACCTAACGAAAGAGTTTTTATTGTTTTAATTTATTTAGTATTTTTGAATTATATATTAAAACTCTCTCTCTCTCTCTCTCTCTCTCTCTCTCTCTC
>JAQIXR010001463.1:0-12392 GCA_034700825.1 Quadroppia sp. Gr-Ori-00064
TTTCTAACCCTTTTAGCATAACATTTTTCAAAATGTCTACCCTTAAAATGTAGGGATAGGGATAAAAACCACGGATCAAATGAATACATTTAAACAACAAATTCCTATTCAGAAAATATGAATACAATTAGTTTTTATGTCAAAAATGATTTTTTAAATCAATTAAAGTAAAAAATTGTGTAATATTTAGATTAATTTTAAAGTATTTCAATAAATGTTATCAAAAATTATTAGTTTTAATAATAACTTAATTGAAAGAAATCCACAAAAATATATTTTTAAAGAATTTCTTCACATAATAATAAAGTTTTGGTGGTCTATCACAACGTTGTGACCATTTCTTCTATCTTTGTTTCGCTTCTTATCTCACAATTGATTTAATTATAATAATATTTGAGTTTTGACTCAAATCTGAAATTCATACTGAAATATGAAATACAAGATAAGGGGATATTTTATTATTGAATTACATGTCATTAGAATTGGAGAGCTTTGGGCAAACCATTAATCATGTCTGTAATGATTAGATGAAAGAACTTTGGCTTCGGTGGTGACCATCTCATGGATGTGTTTTGCAATCAAAGAATATAATATCAATTGTTCCGAAACGACAAAGAAGTGGCACTTCATCATCAAATGCACTCAAACAAGCGATAGGCAAGTGTTAGGGGACAGGGATAAGGGGATGGCACGCCTTGTTATTCACTGCTTTCAACACCTATAAGGCAAGACAGAGGCAAAAAAGTTATGATTTATATTTGTAGCACTGGTAGCTTTGGGTGCGTTCTCGTTGTTGTTATTGTCGTCTAGTTTTGTGTAAGTTCTAAACTGAGCCCAAACTCAGTTGAATGCGAGCCCAAAGTCAGCTTCCTTTGAAAGGAAAGTTCATTTGTTATATCATATAAATAGTGTATTATTAACCCCCTATGGATTGCACGCAAAAAACACTACAATTGAGTCCAACCATTGATTCGGTTATGTTAGGCAATGGTTGTGTAAATCCCATAAAAACTAAGTTTAAGTCTATTATAATTGCAATCAAATCCTGTTCTCAGAATCGATTGCTTTCTCCGATACACGAAATCACAATTCCTTTATTGAAACCTTTGATATATATTTTTAGACATTTTCCACCCTTGGGTTTGAGCGCAATATCGTTAGCACACGATTTGGGTCTCAATTAAAATTCAGTGCTTTTTATATAAAAGTCAAATAAAATTTGTGATCAATATGTTTGAGATATTTTATTAGTTCTTTAATTTTTGTTCTAACCATCAATTTTATGCTCAGATCATGTATTAGCTAACGGTGCTAATAGTGGTGGTAATGTAAAATAATAGTAGTTTAGGGCCAGTTATGTTCACACCATAGCTGAGCAAAAGCTTTATAGATAGCGACGAATAGTATTATATTTCATATAAAAGTTTTTCATTAAATAATAATATAGTGAAGTGTTTCCATCGACTCATACAATGATGTATTGCTTTATCTTTTATTCACAGTTTAATATCATTTGCATTAAAGGTGAAAGGTCAATGAGTTGATATATAAATAATGAATAGTTAGCTAATCATGAATGAATAGTTTATCGGACAGGCCTTAAAGGCATCACTTTTAACGCGAATGTGAGTTTGAATTATAAAAGAGTAGTTATTATATATTATTTTGATTCCGAGACCATATTCTGTGAGAACATTAGTATTATATATAAAGTGAATCCAATATAGAGGCGAATAAAGTGTGAAGAATGTGAACGAATGGTCACTAAAAACGACACGAATTACTGGAGGCGAGGAATACAAGCTATTGAACACACATGAGATAATGGATGGAAATAAGGCTTTATATTTAATTAAAGTCAAATACATTTGCATTCTTTGTGCAGATTAGAGCCAAGGACTGAGTCTATGGTTGGGCTTTCATTAGGTTATAATAATTGAAGTCATATTCACGAACACATTGTAATTGCAGTTTTGATTTACTTCATAAACATTCATATTTATCACGTTTTGAATTATTAGTTATCACTCATTATATGTTTTCATACCTATAAACATATGATTTTCAAAGTGTTGTCATAAAAAATAACACAATATTTTCAACAATAAATTTCTAATCAAACGGTCGACCGAAGCCTTCAGAGGAAAGGCTAAACAAATTCCTTATAGATATTATGTTTGAACTAAAAGATAGGTATCTGTTATGGAGTAATGAAAATATATTTCAATAAATAATTTCTTTCATCTGTTTATAAATTATTATATTTTGAGATGTATTTAAAGATAAATTTATTTGTTAATTAAGTTTATTAACAAATGAAATAATAATTATATTCAAGAACTAGTGTTAAATAGAGATCAAAATCGATAAGACATAAAACAATCATTTTTTAAAATAATTAATTGAAAGCATTTGAACATTAAATATAATATTATTTTTTGAATTTTAAATATTTTTATATAATTTATAAAAAAATTGTTAATAAATACCATTATTTTAGCCAACAATTTGTGTTAAAATGTTTTTGCAATGTTTACAGAATATACAGTTAATATATTTTCATTCAATACTATAATACACTTAAATCCCTCTAATATGAACGCATATATAGAGCCCGATTCACTCCCATATAAAAAGTATTAGCAAAACCCTCTTAATGTGAAACTCTCTCTAATCTGAACAAATTCTTCGGTCCCGACCTGTTCACTATAGAGGGATTCTTGTGTAGTATATTATATTAATAAAACCTATTAATAAATTGATATTATTTGCAAACATTTGAATAGACTTTCATTTCATTTATTAAATAACAAAATGTTTTGTCATTTAATATCCCTTTAATGTCAGCAAAAATGATTTTATTATTAAAATTTCAATAAATATATTTTAAACTCAATAAATATAATTAAAACTCAATAAACATTTTAACAAATATTCATATAATTAACAAAACAATCAAATAATTATAATCTGTTTGTGGATGTCATCCAATGACAGAGCCATTACTTGAAGAGCCTTTGATTCCGATTACAACTCTGTCTAACAATGAAGGCGTTAATGATTTGGGAACGACTTTGTGTTTTTTAACCCATCGAAAGAGATCAGTGAAGAGTTGACCAACCAATTGGTCGGCAACACTGACTTCCCCGTAATAGAGCGCCGTTAGCTCACTGTATTCGGTGCACAATATCTCCCCCTCTTCTACACTCACTTGTCTGCAAATAAGCTATTAATTCAATAAATACTCTTTGATAACCATTACCTCAAGTGAACCAAATCACTCTTATTGCCAACAATTGCTATCAACGGTATCTGAGCGCCAGTACTTCCTATCCACAAGACTTAAACGTTTATTCTGCTTAACATTCAATTGATTATTACCTTTGATTTGAACTAAATGTTTGAGAAGATCTTTAGCGTAGATAAAACTCTGGCGATCTGTTATGGAGTACATCAACAACAAGAGGTCACAAGAATGGGAACAAATGTCAAATGTATTGATGGAAAGGGTTGTGGCCGAAGAGGCGTCCAATATATCGAATATAATAGGTTCTGAGTCAACCATTATCTCATATTTATATCTATTGTCGATATTGTGCTCGTATTCCATGATATACCTTCGCGTTAGGAATCGGACGACAATTGCTATCAAAGTATTTATTACTTTCAATACATTCGATGCCATCACAAGACTTACCACTTTTGCCAACATTTCTGTCTCCAAGAATTGATACTTTTATTTCACTTAAAGACGATTTCTTTCTTTTGAGTACTTTTGACGAAGAAGTCGGAGAACTGCTTGTCATTATTGGCCAAAAAATTCAAATCAAAATAAATAATATATTTTTAATGATTAAGTCGTTATTTCATCGCTTTATTTGCGCATAAGTTATGCAAAGTTTATAAATATCTGAAGAATTTGTCTATTTTTAGCTTATTTAGGGTTTAACTCAATGTAAGACTCATTCAAATTGTGTTTCAATTTCTGAAAAAATGTTTCGAATTTTGAGAATAAATTTCAATATTTTTTATTAAAGAGTCAATACATCCTCAGAGGGTCTTAAGGGTCTTAACTAACTCTTTTGAAATCTCATTCAACCCTTATTTACAATTTGCGGTATTTGTAAAATTTGAAAAAATAGAGTTTATATCAAACACACAATCAGTTGGTTAGGGATATAGGGATTTAGGGATATAGGGATTTAGGGATATAGGGATTAAGTCTCCAATGAATAAAATTTCAGATTTCAAAATATAATATAAAATTCAAAAAAATAAAACATTTCATAAAAAAATGTTTTATTGAATTATATTTTTATGGACAAAAAACTTACATTTAATTAATATAAGCTATAGTCACAAAAAGGGGCAAAAAAAGAAAATTGAAAATCAAGGCCTAAATTGAAAAATGGATAATAGCTGTCACTATAGATCTCATTGTGATGTTCACTAATATTGAGAGTTTGCCAAATAGTGGAACAGAACACAACAGTTAGTATTGATTTTGCCTTCAATTCACTTTGAATTTAATTCTAATTTAAACTGAGATTTGTTTTACAAGAATTTAAAATAGTTTTGAACTTTGATTATTTGAATACTAAAGGGGTATTCATTTAATTATTTATAATTCAAATATTACACATTGAAAGAAGACCTTGTTGAAATATAAGGGTTACTTATTTCAAGAATAAATATTTTCTTTTCTTTTCTTTTCTTGACATTAAAAATGATTTTTGAAAGCAATATATTCTGGAACATAACTCGAGGGTAAAAGTGATCAAAACTTTGAATAATAAATCATTAAATCATATATTCTGTCAGAAAGTTGCGAACAATAACGACCCGGAGCTTCAAATCATTGCAATTCTGGGAAAAAGCAAAATAATGTTCAAAATATAAGTGCTTTTAAAAGTAATGATATTTTTTCATTTCTTGTGATAAATTGTCGCCACCTATGGATTGGGATCCATTCCAAGAACATATATCTTAATGAAGACAACAATTATTGAATCCATAAACAGATTGTAATAATATTTTCATTTCATTGTGTTATCAAAAATATACTTTTGATGATCCGAAACATTTTATAATCAATTTTGATTTATATAAATATTTGTCAAAAATCATCAAAGAATCAAATGTTTATTTTTAGTTGCTTTGAATCTAAGGACAAAATCAAACATTTCCTGAAGTATTGCAAAGGTTTTCCTTTTATTTGGTGAAGAAATTGTTTTATTGATTGATATTATATGAAATTCACATAAAATAGGAAATAATGTTTTAATCGGAAATTTGTTATATTATATTATTGTCGCTTTTGTTCAATGTTTTACATAATTCTAATTCAAAATTCTTTAATAAAAAACACAAAAATAATTATTAAATTACATTCATTTCGATAATTATTTATCGATTAATAAATATTTTTTATGTATATTTCAATACATTATTTCATTTCAAAAATAAATATTAAAAAAATAAAATTTTCTTTATGTTTGCAAAAAATGTTTTGAAGTTTTGATTTTGGTGTAAATCTTTGCGAAATTGTTTGTGAGATTCACTGAAGTCTGTTATTATCAAAATCTTACATCCATTTGATTTCATAAATAATACGATTAACTCTTTTATCAATTTTTCTTTATATATATTTAAGTCAAATGTTTTGTTTTTCAGTAAATCTGATTCTGTTGTGGATCTGAAAATGGTTTTATTTGAATATATTTATAGAATTCTTGTTTTTATTATATTATGAGACGAATAGTGAATACGATTTGATAAAAATGTCATTTTCTATTGAAAATGAAATAACTCGAAATAAAAATATATATTCTTTTTGTTTTGCTTTTTTGAGACAACTTTTCACTCAATCTATATATCCATTCGTATGTCATATAGTCTTTCAGTTCTTATCGATTGAATTCCTCAACAAATTCTCACATGTATTCAAATAAGTGAATTTTCTGCTGAATTAACCACAAGTTATTCTATTAAAAACAATTCTTGATTTTAATACACAAAACAATTTTTGAATTCATTTTTAAATAGACTTATCGACAGAAATATTGCAAAATCAAATATAATCTCAATAATAATATCCATCGATTTCTTGTATTATATTGTGATTTATCTCTAATTAAATAGTAATCCAAAGCATAAATAAATACATTTTTCATAATTTCATTCAAAAATTCAATGAAATGTTTTCTAATTCACAAAAAACCTGAAAATATCTACAGTTTTGATGAACAAAATCACAATTTTGTAGAAAATCTTCACATTATTTGTTTAGTGATATTATTGCAAATAAAAGGAAAACTAATTGAGTTTTGTCTTTGTTGTCTCTAATATCAAAAACCACAATAATTTGCAAAATACATCACACTATTAAATACAGAACCGATCACTTGATTTCATTAAACAGTATTTCAATTCACTTTTCATATAATTTCAGTATAATTTTAATCCACTTTCGCATTCATTGTCTCTAATCCTCTCTTATGTTAATGTAATTATTGTTCACAACTTCAAACATAAACATCTGTTTGCAATATTTAATGATAATTGAGTTATATATTAATAAAATTCTATTAAACTCTTATTAAAAAAATTTATGAAAAATTATTTATTTGAAGACCAGGGCGTTATTGTATGTATTTGTTGTCTGAAGACAAGTGACATTCAATGTTATAACTCATTATAGTCTAATGATATCATACTATAATTATTATAATAACCTTTAAAACAACGTTTATTTGACTTTAAAATGTACTATAAATTTGTTACTAAAGACCAATTGCTTTCAAATAGAGATCTAATTAAATATTTGCTAAAAATAATACCAATTTTTGTGCAATTAAACATTTTCTCACATTAAGAGCAAATGCATTATTTTCTTCACAAACCAATGACTGCATATGTATTGCCACTAATTATATGATCCAAAGAATGTATATAAGAATGCTTTGAATAAAAGAAGTCAATAAAAACAGTTTAATTAAAGCAAAGCTATTTTGAATGATAGGTAAGTGGTGTATGAAAATAGTGCACAGAATTTATCGAACTGTCCAAATGACGTCAGGTTTGTTCAATAGTGAGAAATACATTAGGTTTTATGTAACGAATGTCTTCGAGCGTCGACTGTATTGAGTCGGCCCTAAACTACTGTAAATTCTCTGCTACTCTTTCAATGCATTTGTGTTTAATGTTTTGTCAGAAACTGTTGATATCATATCATATCATATAATACAATTCACTGTTTAATACCTCATATAATTATTTACAGTAAGTATTCAATGATTCAATTCTATACACCGAAACCCTCTCATAAATAGTTGCCATTCAAATAAATTCAAAAATATTAAAGATTTTTATAAATTTTATTCGTATTTATAATAAATTTTATTGCAATCAATAATTGTTTACATTATTATAATTCAAATGATTTTGTTTTTAAGAAAAAATCTTTCGTTAAATCAATTTTACAAATTTATTCCGATTTACATTAATTGCATTTTGCGATCATTTATTGAATAAGCTATTGAATAAGCAAGGGCATTTACATCACTTTGTCGTACATTCATTTAAATATTGAATCAATTAATTTAATTGTGAACAAACCGCAATTGGATTGATATAACCTTGGTTATTTGAACACTACTTGGTATTAGAGTGAGACTCAACATTTGATTTATTTAATGCCATTAACTCTATTGAAGGTAATATTTGAAGCGAATATTACATAAGATTTAGAGCTAACGATATTAAGGCACAAGTGGTTTGGGTCCACTGATAGCCACCAACCGATCAACTAAATTAAAAATATTCTTTCAAGAGAACAATATATCAATATTTTTCAATTACATTACATTTGTTGTAAATGTTTTGCAATTATTTAAAATGTATTCAATTAGTAAAAAAATTCATTTATTTTTCACAATTAAGTGTCTAATAGTTTATAAAAATATTTTTTTTCCAATTTTATTCAATTTTTTACTAATAATTTATATATACATTACATCATATTAACAAATGTGCAAGTACATATTTAAATAGAATTACTGTAGAAATATTACCCCTACCCCTTCGAATCGAGAGTTGTTCCTCAGAACCCCAGGCACTGGTCATTTAACCTTAGAATTTGACGAGGAAATGGACATCCATGTGCTTGAAGTGGACTCTAATGCAATATTCGTTAAATTTACTAAAATTGATTAAAACATTTTAAGGGGTATTCTTAAGGTGTATACATTAATATATAGTATCGAATACAGTGTATATTAAATTATATTCAACCCTATAATCCTCTTAGAATCTCAGGGGATATTTATTGCCATTCGCTTCAAATATTTTTTTTATAATTTCATTAATGGTTTCTTTAATTTATTAGAAAATCAATTGAAAAATATCTCAAAACAAGCCTTAAATGCTTTTTAACAGAAGGCTAAGTATTTGTAGTGAAAATAACATAAGAAAAACTAATATATTGTGTGTTTCAATACTAATGCATTTGATGTATTGTTCGTTATTTTGTTCATACGTTTGACTCAAATCTTTGACAATGAATGAAATAATACAAAGAAATTTTGTAATCAATAGACTTAAAGATTGAGTGGAAGTTCAACTCTAATTCGACTCATCCCTTGAGTTACCATTCATTTACTTTTTCTTAAGATAAGGAGAGAGCGAGAGAGCGAGAGAGAAAGAGAGAGAGAGAGAGAGAGAGAGAGAGAGAGAGAGATGAAACGCATTGAAGAGAACATAAAATGCATTCTCAGTTCACTTCAAAATCTTTAACACTTAAATATACCATAAATTTATTTTTATTTCTTAATGTCATTCAAATTATTCAAAACAGGTCTTTTCAAAATAGTTTAATACATAATAGAAATTAATTTCAGTTAACAGCGAATGGATTTAAAATATTTTCAATTTTATATAAAATACAGTTATTTTAAGTCACTTCTAATAATAATAATAATTTTTTGTTGCATAATATAAGCAAATATTGATTCAAATATAATATTAATATTTGGATAATATATTGATATTTGGATTTATTTCTGATATTTTATTTGAATTATTGTCTCATAAATACTGAATGAAATAAACAATATTTTCAACTGTTATAACATTTATCATAAAAATTATTGTAAAGTTATTTCAGTAATATTTTTCGCAAATCGATATTATTGTACACTTCAGAACATTATATCAAATATTTCACTGAATTTCAAAGAAATTTATTGAAAAAATAGTAATATATTCTGAGATTTACCTCATCTTACAATGCCTTCAATCATATACTTTTTGAATCTAAAATATATAATATCATTTCTTACCCCTTGCATTTGAAACCCTTTTAATTATTTTGATTTAAAGGAATTAAAATATAATATATTTGAAACCTTATTATATTTATAGCTTAATATAATTTATAAATTCATTTGAAATTTTCAATTAATGTTATTATTATTTTTACTTTTAATGTTTTGTACGAATTTTTTGTGTTTACTGAATATCGTTTTATACCTGTCCTCTAAACACTCAAATAAAGAGTTCAGAGAAGTTTAAAATTAATTTTCTTTATTCTCTTCTGAAGCATAAAATTATTTTATTTTTAATCTATTTTTAACTTCAATTACTTTAATAAGAATTTTGTTTTTATAAGATATCGATTGAATCACCACTTGATGAACATCAATGAGCACCGGAAGCCCTCCATAGCTCTAATGGTTTTAAGCTAAGCAACAAAACATTTAATCATTTCTATAGAAAATCAATGTCTTTGCCGATGAAGAAGGGTTTGAATGAACGAAAAGTTCAAACGAAAGAAATGAACACATCTTTAAGTCCTGATAAAACATCGATACCTTCTCGAGGGCTTTTGAGTCCTCACAGTCGGTATGAGGCGATGCTTGACAACGGGTCAGGAGTTTTCAGTAGTAGTACTCCTCCGCTCTCAAGACAGAGAAGACATTCCAAACTACACTTAAGGGTTGCGTCTGAGATCAGTGTAGATCAAGACTCAGGTGCTCAGAGCACAGTCAATAAGGATCGATACAAAATTGTGATAATGGGCTCCAGTGGTGTTGGAAAGACTGCTATCGTTGAACAGTTCCTCTACGGTATGAATAATTTGATCATTAGATTTGCATTCATTTAAAGACAATTATAATAAAAGCAAATAATATTAAAATTTATTCATTAGTTTGTTTTCAAAAATAAAATTTTATTTTGATTTATATTAATAGAAAATATAAATTAATTCAAATAAAGCCAATATTCCTAACATTACTACAAAATAACTTAATATTATATCATTTGTTATATTCATTGCAACGAAATGTTACTAAAGAAGGAATAATTGAATTATTTGTGTTTTTATTAAATAATGAAAATATATTATTAAATGAATATTACTATGAAATGCATTCATAGTTGTTATCAAAGAAAAATTAATTAAAATTAATTAATTAAATGTTACAAATGTTACATAAGTTAGTCATGAGTATCAGGGAATGATGGATAAAATAATCAGGATAATATCACATGTTCTTAAATTATGTAAATTTGGTCATTTTATATGAAATTTATTCTTGAAAATATATATAAAATTTTGTTCTTAACAGAAATAAAAACATTTATTTAACATAAAAAACAAATAAAAATTATTGTTTTGTTGAAAAGAGAAAAAACATTTATATTATAATAAAATATAACATAAAATACTGTGAAAATCAAAATCGATTTTTCTCTGAATTCAGTGATTTATTTCTGCAGTAAATCAAAGAAATGATAAACTTTTGAATTAAAATATTTTAAAATGTTATTTAATTAACACTAAAAACTGGTTCATAATTGAGTTTAATAACAATTATTTGTTTACAATTGAATTGAATACAAATTGATATTCTTGTGGTTTAGGTTCGTTTCCGACCACTCATTCGGCGACTGTGGAAGAGCTACACAAAGGCGAGTACGAGGTCGGGGGCGGAGGTATAATACCTCTGGAAATATTAGATACGAGTGGTATGTCTTAAGTGACTTATATTTCATTCTTTCCTTTATTTAACTGTTGTTGATATTTAGGTTCGTTTGAGTTCCCGGCGATGAGAAGACTCGCCATTTCTACAGGTTTTTCATTGAAATTCATTCAACAATAAAGTGATTGTTATTAAATAGGAGACGCCTTCGCACTGGTATATGCCATCGATGACTCGGAGACCTTTGAAGAAGTAAAAAGAATACGTGAAACCATTCTTCAGGTCAAAGGAGATGTTTATTGTCCTATAGTTGTTGTCGGAAACAAATCAGATTTAGCCGAAGACAAACGCGCCGTTAGTATTGAATTAGCGGAATGTGAATGCATTGATTGGGAACACGGATTCGTTGAATGCTCTGCGAAGAATAGCTTGAATATAATCAATATATTCTCTTCGATGTTAATTCAGGCCAGACTTAAAGGGTGTTTGAATGTCACACAAATTATGGCCTCCAATGCCTCCAAACACCACTCCTCCCATCATTCCAGAGATCATACCGAAGGTGTTCGACATAATCAGCGCCGGCGTTCAAGTTTGCCCATTAGTGAACTGTTCCACAGATCTCAAGCGCCGCCAATCACTGGATTAAGTCAGAACAAAACAGCCTTTCGTAAGCGAAACAGTTGTACCCCTTCTTAAACATACTTAGTTTGAAAGTATTTATTGAAAATCAAATCAAGAGTTGATTTGAGGAAAAGAATGCAAAACAATATTATCAATAATTTACATAAAATGTCGAAAAAATGTAATTAAAGTAAAGTAAAACCAATTTCTAAATTGAATCTAAAAATCGCACAAATAATGAATAAATTTATTAATGTTTAAATATTAGTCGATTTAGTGCTCAAAAAATATTAAATATATTTCAATGTATTGTAAATTTGTTTATATTTTAACAAATGATAACTTATTTAAGTTTTCAAATGAAATCCATTTTTAGATTTGAGATCATTTTTGTTCAATTGATTTATGTTTTTTTGACTAAATATAAAGTAATTTAAATAAATTTTATCCAATTATTGTATAAATATTTGCCAATTTTGGACCAAATCCATAGTTTTGAATCACAATGTTTTCTATAAATGTATTTTTATAGAGTTTAATTGACCAAGACACTTTATGTGCACTTCCAACCTTAATGTTACTCCTATTTATGCTTTCAGCCAAAAGAGGGCACAAATAATAACTGTATTCAATGTATTCATACTTTATACTGTATTAATATTCTTATTGTAGTAAAGAATAAATTATATATAATTCATCGCATCTTTTCATTCATTTTTTACTTTTAATTTAATTTAATATAAATTTTAGATGAGATGAGAGAGAGAGAGAGAGAGAGAGAGAGAG
>JAQIXR010001464.1:0-12391 GCA_034700825.1 Quadroppia sp. Gr-Ori-00064
ATTTTACAAATTCCTTAATATAACTATTCAATTAGGCGGAAAATGCCATTATATTAGTGTTTGACTAATCCTGGTTTATTTGTTTGATTAAGAGTTCATTTATTTTTAAAGTAAATTTTGTTTATTTAAACAACAATTATATCATTGAAAACGAATTGTAATCAAATGTTTGTATAAATAAATTTTTATACAAAAAAAACTCAATAAAATAACTCAAACGATAAGAATATGTAAAAGAATTATCTAAATAAATGAACAAGGATATATAAGGGGTATGTTTATAATTATTAAGTATTAATTCTTTACCGGATTTATGAAAATGAATATACATTTCTTAATAAACCCTTTGCAGTGAATGTGAAGATAAAACAATTGCAATTCAAACCAATCATATCTATTGTGTTATCATATAATCAAATGCAATACCAGAATAAATGTCACATAACTTACAAAATGATTTCACACATCTCTATGCGTTCATAAGATATATGAATAAACACTTATTATATTTATTTTAGACTATGTTTTGATAGCAAACGAAACAAAAAAAATATTTTTAAAACAATTGATTGCATATAAATCTGCAAAACGTATTCATTAATAAAAATCAATACTTATAGCAATCAAATATCTCTGTCGTTATGTTCTGTAATATTATGTGAAAATATTTTTTAATGAATTTATAACTTATTTACAAAAATATAATGAAATTTCAAAAATAATTGTTTGAAAATATAATTAATTTATTATATATTTAATACAAAAAGTTATTTTCAATTCATTTATTGAAAGTTCAAAAACATGATTAAAGGGTTCAACGACGAAGAGGAACCGATGATCAAAAGTGGTCCCAATTGTTGGCATCAATTCCTATATAACACCAAAATACAGATCATTTTAGTGTTGGTCTTATGTCTGGCCATCGGCATCGGGACCCCTTTCCTCTGGCAATATATATGGAAAGCTGACATCGATTGCTGTAAAATTGAATCAGACCTCAGGTTTGAGAATATAATCATTGAAATAAGGGGTTTATGTTGAGAACAGGGGGTTTATTTGAACTGAATATATAATATAACCTTGGTACAATATTCATATATATACCACTCTTCTCTAAATTAAAGCAAAACAAAGTATATTTAATATGAAATCAATTGCTAATAAATGTAAGAATTGCCCCTTTTTTCTCAGGTATGACTGCTATCCACAACAGCCACAATTGAAAAAGAATAAGACCCTGTGCCTATTGGCCGGGTGCTGTTGGGACAGTTATGATAATGGGAAAGACCATCAAATTCGATGCTATTATGGACTACTGGTCAAGAGTAAGGGCGAAAGAATGCCGGGTTATTTAGTGGAAAGGGAGGACGAATTGAGTGCACTCCTGAAGGTAGACCAACTGCCCTTCAGTTTACAAAACACCAGTGTCTGGCCATTGGGTCCTACACAACAAGTTCACTATAAGCTCAACCTATCTGTCCAACACTACACGCCCGACCACTTCAGCATCAATATTATGCCACTTAATGGTAATTGAGTTCACATTTCACATCAGATTCAGTCAAAAGTATTTCTTTGTAGACATTTCGCCGAATTTAATCCCATTCCAAAATCCTATTCAAAACTCGACAACTGATGAAAGCCATGCAAAGATCGGTTGGAAGTCTGGCACAAACGACAGGTGCAAAGATTGTTTCTCACTCACTGTCAAGCGTAAGGACACGAATCAGATTATCTTCAATACGGGTGACTTTTCACCCTTTATATACAGTGAGGGATATATTGAAATCACAACACTTTTGCCAAATGACTATTTCTATGGCTTGGGTCAGTCTCCCTCCCGGGGCCTCAAACACAATATGACTTATCCAGATGTAAGTAGCAAAATTCAGGGGTATTTCTCAGTTCAATCATTGATTAATGATTACATAACATACCCCTCCTTTAGGATTGGCAGATATTTAATAAATACCACCTGAATATAACCGGAAACGAGACCAGTTGGTTTGGGTCTCACCCCTTCTATATGGGCTGGACTAATGACAGTCCTAAGAGAGCGTATGGAATACTATTACTCAATTCATACCCCATTGAAGTCATTACAAATAGTCGACCGAGTCTTACGTTCCGCACAATTGGCGGGAATTTAAATTTTGTGAGTTTTCTTATAAACCTGTCCTCAAGAATACCGTTCCTTTTTGTCATATTCAATGTCTTATCCCCTGTTTAGCACTTTTTCTTAGGTCCCAAACCTAAGGATGTCTTCAAAAGTTTATATGGAATGATAGGAAAGCCATTTCTTCCACCGTATTGGTCACTGGGGTTTCACATGTGTCGGACAGAGTGCCACCTGAGCCAAGCAAGGGGGGTGATCAAGGATATGATAGAAGAGGGCATTCCATTCGAGTCCGACTGTGGAAGTGCTGCCCATTCGACGAACATATTCCCAACGCCTTTAAATATGGTTGAATTGAATGAGTTCTATAAGGATGTCAACACTCAACAGAAGGTTAGGATACTGTTGGTTCAGGTGCCACAAAAGCCATCTCTAGAAGCAATCAAAGATGAAGAAGGGACGGTTAGGTCACAAAAGGGAACGGTACCGGAAAATTGGAAGCAATATGTCGAAAGATGGGGAAAATATGCACTAAAGGTATCGGAAACAAATAAAGACTTAAATTATAAGGGGTATTTCTATGACTGGTGCGGACAAATACCAGGTATGTTTTGGTGATATCAATTGAAAATATCAATATCTCATAAACTGAATCAATTTTAATGACAATATTTTAACTACTTTTCCAATACCTGTCCCTCAAAGGCATCACAAACAGATCGGTAATATATCCCGATTTTACGGATTCCTCGGACGAGGGGATGAAGAAGGAGATAATGAACGACCTTGATAGGTTGGATCTAAAAATCGACGGAATATTCCTTGACTACAACACACCCTTGGATTTGAGTTATGAGAGGACACGGAATATGTCGAAAACATGCCATGAGTTCATAGAAGTGAATAAATGGAATAAATATTTTTATTGGGAATTAAACAAATATACCCCTTGTTTGGACACTGTTCAATACAAAGAACCATTTATGGAGACCCTGGTCACCCATAATATGTATGGCTATAATCACATGAAAATGGTATGTTCCTTTTGGATGTTCTTCAGGTTTGAGCAAAGAATGGTTTGTTTGCTATAATGAACTTATGGTTCAATTTGTGACAAAATAATTAAATTAATATTCATTTGATTTGAATTGAATATTATTTTCAGACTCAGGAGGTTTTGGACAAACTGGACAAAGGGAGTGACCGTAAACTAGTGATGAGTTTGTCCACATTCATCGGCAGTGGATCCCTGGGCGGTCACATCGGCACTAATATGAACGCCACGTGGGATATGCTCTTACAGTCACACATACAGACATTGGAGTTCAATATGTTTGGTATTCCTCTCACAGGGTTTCCCGTTTGTGGCTTCAAAGGTATGACCCGGTGCTGTCATAAACACCGGACACAATTTATATAAAAGCTTTCGCTTTATGTTTAATATAAATATAAATTAATTGTACTTTTAATCCCCTTTATAGGCAAAGCCCCTGACCAAGAGCTATGTCTGCGCTGGTATCAATTGGCAGCACTGCAACCATTCATGATATCGCACCGGGACTTCGGGGAAGACTTTACAGACCCGATCTCACTGACCAAAGTGAGCGGAAACAAAGTGGATTCGATGGCCAGGGAGGCGATAAAGAGTGCAATTGTCATCAGATATCAATTACTGCCATATATTTACACACAGTTTTATAAAGCGAACCTAAATAACGAACTCCCCTTTAGGCCCCTTTTCTATGAGTTTCCAGAAGATGAAAAGACATATAAAATCGATAAGCAGTATATGTGGGGCGAAGGGCTGATGGTTATGCCCGTCACTCAACCCAATATCAAAACTAATGAAGAATACTTTCCAGAAGGCGTTTGGTATGAAATACCCCTTAAAAGGGGTTAAATATAATTTAAAATTTATAAAATCGATAAGAATTTGTATTTTATTTAATTGAATGTCCAAAACAGGTATGACTTCTACAGTGGCCGAAGAATTGCTGTCAATGAGGGCCAACACATAAACGTATCGACATTTGACCACCAAATAAATCTGCAAATAAGGGGCGGTTATGTCATACCCACTCAGCCCGCCATCAACAACACAGATGTGTCGCGAAGAGAACCGTTCACTTTGATTGCGGCACTGGATTTGGCTAATCAGGCGTCGGGTGATCTATATATAGATGGCTTGAGTTTGTGTCCAATCTTTACAGTCCTTTCGAATAGCTTTGAAATCGCGACAAATATTCCGGAAAACTTGAAAACCAAAGACGAGATCAACACATCTGTGGACACTATTAAGATCTATGGCATAATTGATCCATTATTTCCACATTCCTTTAATATCTCTCTTCACGACATTAAGACCAATGAGATTTCAAACAAAGAATATTCCAGTTATAGATATGACCCTTCGAAGGGGGTGTTGACCTTCCATGATATAAGTGAGCAATGTAACTTTGCAAAATATGATCAGATAAATATAACATGGACATTTAGGACATGGAATAAGTAGATATGAACAGAACCTGAACATAATTGTGGTTATTATAGACAAACTTTTTTGTATTGATTTTTGAAAATTATTAAAAACTTTTATTTATTTTAATTCTTAACAAATATTTGAATATTTTTATAATAAAATTATTTTATAATAAAGTTTTAATTCATTTTCATTTCAAATCAATAATTATAATACTGTAAGTAATGCTTAAACAGGGGGTTATTTTGGAATAAATAACCACATCGTTAATTTCATTCGCACCCCTTAAAGCCCCTCAAAATGTATGTAACACTTGTTGCGAGCATTGCATTGAGTGTTGGTTTCTATGACAACATTCAATACAAACATTCAAAACAAAAACAATAAAAATAAAAACTTTTTTGTCTTTTGAAAAAGTTTTTAATAATACATTTGAGACATTAAATGGATTTATATTGAAATTAAAGCCAATTTAAGGGGTTGTGAAGACCTATTGAATCAGTGATTGCAAATCAGGGGGTTTTCTGTTTCTTCAATGGATCTCTTGTTATGGTTTTTATTGATATTTAGTACAATTTTAACGATAAGTAAATGTGAAGTAAGTATACAACAGTTTCAATACATTGAGCCCCTTATTCAGGGGTGCGTTTAATCACAATTATACCATTTTAGTCTCCGGCCAACTGTTGGGAGAGTAGATCTCAGGCCCAGAGCAATGACAAGGATGTCTTCATCCCTGAGTGCACCCGAGACGGACTTTTTTCGGTATATTTACAAAAATACCCCTTAATTATGTGAATAATAATAATGATTTGTCCACCACCTGAACCACCAGTCTGTCCAATGTCACCGCAGTTCTGGCTATTGTTGGTGTGTCGACCCCATGACAGGTCGGCCCAGGAGTCAGACAACAGTCAGTCCTTTGTATTTAAAACTAAACTAAACTTTAGTTAAATTCAAAATGTTTCCAAAAAGGGGGCAAATGTTTATTAGATAATTTGTATTTTGCTTTTCAATCAGGTTTTGCCCCTTTTTTAAAACATAAAAACATTTTCTTTCAATGATTTCATTAAATATTTATTCATTTGTATTTCAGACGAGAAATCGTTCCCCGAATTGCAATAATTCAGGTTTGGATGACTTCATAATAGTTGTTGACTTGAGATAATTGTCTTTTCTGAATGACATAACAGGCCGTCGACTGACAACTCGTGACCCAAACCGGCGAAAGGAGAAGCGTTTGTGTAATAGCTCTCAAAGGGTGTTATTTAACACCCAATTGTTATCAGTGTTTGTGTCGGAAAACAGTCGCAAAACCGGCCAACAAAACGAGTCGTCGATATCGGCGTCCATTGACAGCAAGTTCAACGAATTAGATCTGGATTTGGACGACAGAGTCACCAAACACGAGACCAGAGATCTGATACAATTAATTAAGAAGTTGTTTCCACTGTTTCGGGTCTGCGCTCAACAACTGTTCACATTCTGTGACCAAAATAAGGACTCATTCATAACGAAGACAGAGTTCAAAGAGTGTCTTAACTATGATTATAGCTTTCGGGCCTTTCTGTCATTGAATGCCACCAGTGCTGAAGACGTGGCCACCGGTTGGTCATCACAGCAGTCGGCGAAGAATGGGTTCGGATATCGTTTCGAACTGAACAGTGGATCAACTCATGACCACAATCTCAATGAGTCGAGACTTGACTGCTATATGACTCGTGCGAACGCATTGGAGTCAGCGAAGGCCAACCCTTACGGCCAGCTATTCATTCCCGAGTGCACTAAAGACGGCTATTATGTCCGCGTTCAGTGCCATAAGAGCTACTGTTGGTGTGTCTCAAGAGTGTCCGGACAGCCCATCAAGACATTGATGAACAGCGACAGCAGTGGAGAGAATAATAGCAATAATAATAGCAATGAAAATATTTGCGAATCCATTAGAAAGGGTTGTGATCAGAGGCGGAGAAATAAATTTCACCTGAAATTGCGTCAACTCATCGAAAGCGATGGCCAGTCGTGTGAATCCATATTTAAGACTATCGATATGAATGGCAACTCATTTGTCGAGAACAACGAATGGAAACAATTTCGACAAATTTGGCGAAAATCGCAAACATTTAGCTCTCGTTTGCGTAAATGTTTCAGAACTGAAATGAATTATTGCGACCAAAACGGAGATAAAAAGTTGACTAAAACTGAATGGACTCAATGCTGTCAACCATACCGGGGCTATCAGAGGGGCGATGGCGACGACAGCGGTGAAGGCACTGTTGACCACGGATTGACCCAAAACAGACAAAAGCACAAAAAGTTGGGACCGAATCCGTTCTCAACAATTCTCAAATCGGAGTAAGGATTGGAAAGGGAGGTAATGGCCAGGGATGGAATGTGCGCACACATATACCACTGGATCACATGATTGTCCACTTATACGATATAATACCCCTTTTGGGCTGTTTTGATGACAACTATTTTTACAATTTATATGTGGGTTATTTTTGGTCATTATTATCAACAAATATTTAATACCCCTTTGCCTACCATTCCCTGTGAATACTCAATGACTTTCTAGTAATTGCCCCTAATATAACTCATTGACTAAAACCGGGTTTTCTTAAAAGAATTATAAAATTCTCGACGAAATTGTATGATATTTTTGATGACTATATTCTCAGGTGTTTTTGTGCCATAAAAACAAATAATATTTATTTGAATATTATTTTCATTTTATTTAAAACTAAAAATTATTTTATATTTTAATGGTTTTTCCCTAAAGTGTTTCCGAACAAAAAATCTCACAAATTGTTATTTCAATTATTATTTACCCCTTTATTTGTAATATAGTAATGAAACTGAGTCTCAATACTTTATTATTTATTTATGATTTTCGGCCCCTTTTTAGAATAATTTATATTTTTAATTATTTTTATTTAATTGATATTTATATTAGTTTTCATTTAATTATTATTCGAATTATTTTACACAAAAAATTCAATTATTTTTATTGAATTGTATTTAATGCTAAAAATTCAGGCATTTATTACACATTAAAAACATTTTTATTCGTTGAATAAGTTTTTTGCAAAACATTTGAATTTTTTTTGACATTGTTTTCATGTATAAAAATTCAGACATTTATGAATTGCTTGAAAGAAATTATAAAAACAAATGCAAACAATAAAACATCTGAAAAATAAAACAGAATTCAGACAATAATCTATAATAACAATAAAATGAATAAAAAATTATTTATGGATTTCAAAAACATATGATTTGAACAAAAACTTCAAAATGAGTGAATATATCGAACAAAAAGCCATTTGTTATCAGTTTTGATATATTATGTAATGTTTTGCACATTCAATAGAATATAGTTTCCGAAGCATTTCTGATCCGATTAATGAATATCGATTGACTCCTATGACTGCCGACAGACTCATGGCCTGAGTCGGCGCTATTGGTCTCACTGTTTAGGCCACTGTTTGGACTCGAAATGGAGTTATCACTTGTGTTCTTATCCTTACTGACAGACTTCGAGCGAATACTTGTGAACACATTCGTGGAATTCGTCTTATATAATGACGACAAGAATCGCGACGGATGTCGGCGTCGGTAGCTCTTGCGCAACACTGCCCGTGCCTTATCGTTAAGTAGTATTTGAAATGTGAATATGAATACACCCTTAATATGAAAGGGGAGAAATGAGGGGCGTATGAAACAACCTTTCACACAATTCTACTCAAACACAACTCACTTGTAGTCCATTGAGTGTAATAAATATGTAGGAAAACCATTGACCAAATTCATGGATGTAGAGCAAGAATGTTACCCAGGTGAGGCCCAGTAGAACAACCAGTGACACGAATCCCTTCATCCACGACAAACTCTTTGACACTTTTTCACTAATTGTCATCAAATTCGTGATCGTATTGTTTGTATTGGTTGAGGAAAAGTCTTTTTCAGAAATTTGTTTTTTCTTGAGTTTTGCCGAAAATGCTTCCCTTAGGGCTAAATACATGATCAGACCGTTGGCCAGTATGGCTATCAGTGCCGGTCCGGCCACTGCCCACACTCTATAGGGATGAGAAGGCGATGATATCCAACAGCTATTATAGTATAGAATATAAAAAACATTAAATTGAATGAAAATTCATTTAAAGAATAAATTGCTCACAAATAAGAATCAGATTCTCTGGCATTACTGAAGCCAATGCCCAACAGAGCGCTGACAGTTATGATGAAGGGCGCGCCGTAACCAATGGCGTATAAGTATATGAGCCGCAAATGACCGATATTAGAGAACACCAGCACAATCATCTGGTACAAATGATACCCTTCCATCAACATCCAGGAGAAGGAACCCAGGAGGAAGTATAGCAGTAGTGCTGACACTATTTGGCACAACACCTATGTATAGCATTTCAAACATTATAGCGATTTATAGGACATGGCTCTGATCTGCACATACATTATTGCCGGTGCCGTCCATACCGAACACGACCAATAGGTTGACAGCCAATAGACAGACACATAGATTGCATGTTATGTTACTTCTCCTATTCCTCAACACTCGACACAAAGTCAGAAAACCAATGGTAACGATGAGACAGACTATGGACAGACCGGACACCACTTTAGTCAATATGTCCTTCAGTTTTGTGTTGGTCTCGCGGCCGCTGACGTCCATCAGAGCCGCAAAGTTTGTCATATGATTGCATTCACATATCGATTGTCTTCGGTTTGAGTTTATTTGATGAAATTCACACCCTTTTGACGACCACTTCATGTCATTGAAATCCCAATAAACGCATTGAATTCTATCACCGAATTTCAATAACTGGTTGTGTTTTACCCTGAAGTTTGAAGTTTGAAAATATTCATTAAAATCATTTCAAAACCAATTTATAATAAAATTGTTTTTGAAATCTTAATATATGGTTATATTTAACAAAATTATTTATATCCCTATTAAATGAGCCCCTGGATTACATACACAAACGAACAGGATCAATATTGTTAATACATACACAATGCGAACAGGGTCAATATTATCAGGCAAAAGAGTGGTGTTAAGACTGTTGTCGGCACTGAAGGCGACAATGTTTGAGTTGATCCGATGGTTGTCATCGATGGTCACCTTTAGATAACGACTCAACTTATCAAACATCGCACCGACGGCTGTGCCATAAGTGCAACTGTCGTCAAATTCGGGCACATGTATGCCTGCGGGCACTGTAATGGCAGAGCCTCTGTCCTCTTCCAGAAATAGAGTCGACTTATTGTAATCTAAAGTAAAGGTTTTGATAACAATGTTATCTTTGGTAATCTTGATGTTGGTGCCAGTGTCCTGGTCCTTCTTGCAGCCCATATGGTAGCTCACATCTTGCATGAGCGCCAGTATTCGTGACCCGTGCAAGGTCACTGTCTCATCATGATCAATGGCATCCCAGACCTCATCGCCACTCAACAACGAACTCGTCGTCTCAACGATATTATCTGTGAAACTCGTCACGTGATCTACTGTTGTATTCCTGGACATTTGGTGAAACAAGTCAGACATATTGCCAATAATATCCAAGGTCTTTTTCAATGTATTATTTGTTGCCAAATATTTAACATTAAAAAGATCTTTAAGATTATGGGAATAGTCTAATAGTTGGCTTGTGTTCAGCTCCGGGTCTTTTAACTTATTGTGAATTTCATCCAAATGTTCGTCGATTTCTTCATGGGTTGAGTCGGACGGTGTTGTCAATAAGGGTGTGCTCGTGGACACAGGCTTTGTTGTAACATGATCAGGTGGTGGGGTCTGAGGGGGTGTTGGGTCGGGTGGACCTTCGAAACTGAATGATTCAATTTTAGTGCTTATTATTCAATAAATAAAACAATTCATAAATTCTTGCAAAAAGTGATCAAAACTTTTACTAAGAATAAAATTATTTTAAAAACAGATGACATGACTTACTGACAGTTATCTACATTTAT
The DNA here is from genome assembly GCA_034700825.1 of Quadroppia sp. Gr-Ori-00064. Classification (NCBI taxonomy): domain Eukaryota; kingdom Metazoa; phylum Arthropoda; class Arachnida; order Sarcoptiformes; family Quadroppiidae; genus Quadroppia; species Quadroppia sp. Gr-Ori-00064. Next base: position 10,581 of record JAQIXR010001464.1, read on the forward strand.
GTAAGCGCAAAGGAATGGCTTAATTTCGCTCGACGTAACTCCTGTTGTTCTGTACAAGGATAACCATTAGAACAAAGTAAACAAGGTCTTAATGAAGAACATCTCACGTGAAATATTTAATGTCCTTTCCATCAAACTTGTACAAAACAACCTGACATTCGTCTCCGGTTGTTTGCACGGATTCTATATCAATTTTTTCGTTCTTCATGATCCAGGTGCAAGGAGAAGCGACTTGGTTCTCACCCGTCATTCTCATACAACACACACCACTCGTCGCCAATTCAATGCCTCCTAAATGTACTCAAAAGTGTGTTATTATTGTTATCATTCATACAATAATTCAAACCTAGCCTCAATTCACTCAAAATGGCACTGACATCGTGTTGATATTGATCCTCAGGAAACTGTACTAGGTCTGCATTGATTGTGGCGTCGAATTTTTGCGAGCACTGTTGTCTCGCCTCATCCCAGGATAGGGTCTGATCGTCGTTGTAGTAATAAATAGCCGTTTTTTTGCATTGAAATTTTGGGTTTTTTGAATTTTTAGCGAATAGGCAATACTTTTCCCATTGCACGCAATCACCTGAAATCATATCAAGAACATATCTCATCATTATCTTGATTACTTTTATTCTAAATTTTTATCAATATTTATGTATTTATTTTTTGCATATTTTATAACTTGATGAATGTCAGGGTCTTTGTGTAATTGGTGAAAGGGGTCGAGTCTATGGTCTTTAGGCACTAATCCTTTTGCAAACAAATACTTAATGAATGAAAAGTGAACTTAAATTTTGGTTTGCATTACAAAGCAATTCATATTTATATAACTTTTGTACGAATACTGAAAATATATACAAATATTTACACAAAAAAACGTTTTGTATTCATATGACTATGTGTTTGACGTTTACATAATCACAACTTGTGATTGTGATTGTGATTCACAAGGTGTGGGCGACAGAGAATTGGGGGGCTATTGAGGCATTGGGTCAACCCCTTAACCAGGCAATACCAGAAATAAATTGAGGAAATACTTATTTTATTGTGAGTAAAATCAAAGCACCTTGATGCTTTAATGTTCACAATAATCAATAGAGTCATAAATGACAGCTCATTCTAGTGGTCACCCCCTGTAGAACACGAAATCAATTGAGAGATAAGAGAAGTATTAAATACTTAAGCTATAAGTGCAGTGTTTCGAACAAGATCATATTGAAGGCTAATAAGGGTGGAGATTATATTATATTCGTTTGAGGTCACAATCAATCAATAATTTCATAGTCATCGACACCATAGATATCGTGGTTATATTGGACACCGATGCTATTATGTCAAAAATCAGGGGTATTGTTTAGGTGTTATTATATTAAATTTGTGCTAAAAGTGATTATACAATGATTTAAATGATCAGAGTTAAGTTAGTGTTAAGCACCAGGGTATAAAAGAGACAAAATGACTGACAAATGTTATTTTTATGTGAAATAACATATTTTATATATTTCTCATATCTCTTATACAGGGGTTAGTTATCAGGAATTCTAAAGAATAACAGATTTTATATATCCAGACAATGTATCCAATCGTCTCCATGTCCTTCATTGGTCAGATCAAGGCTTTTATGAAAAAATCAGGTGTTTTTTCAGTTACAGAACAGAACATAAGGTATAACTTGATAACAATATTCTTCAGAAGACTGTCTTTCCATTCTTAGGTCATGTGAAAACATAGAAAAAACATGAGAAAGAGAGAGAGAGAGAGAGAGAGAGAGAGAGAGAGAGAGAGAGAGAGAGAGAGACAGAGAGAGAGAG
>JAQIXR010001465.1:0-12386 GCA_034700825.1 Quadroppia sp. Gr-Ori-00064
CTTAAAGTAATAATTCATTTCATCAATGATTGAGAGAGAGAGAGAGAGAGAGAGAGAGAGAGAGAGAGAGAGAGATGTCTATGTTTAAGACGATCTCTTATATGACTTACAAATTAATGAATCAATTGTGAGATATTTGTGAAATTGATTCTTCAGAACAGAGAATAGTTTTGTACAACATATATATCTAACCGAAAATGTTTGCAAGAATTACTTTCCATTCATTCCCTCCGTCTATACGAGGTCTGACTCACTATTTATTTGTTTAGTTAGAGATAAAGTGAATTCTCATTCAATTCAATACTATTTTTACGCTATTATAGCCGTTATATTCGTTGAAGAGTAAGCGAACACAAAATCATTAGCACAGAAATTGTTTCCGATGACAGGGGGGTATCGAGAAAAGAGCCAGAAATAAAAATACCACAAAAATAACCCGTGTCAATCATGATGATTATATGTCACTCAATACTACTGTAACACAAATAATATGAATATTGAAATCAATGACAAATAATATCAATAATAATGCTATCATTCGTTGAATTCAAGCATTCGTTTGACATTGAATACAATGATTCAAAGAATTTTATTTGTATTAAAAATTTATTGGAATTTTTGAGCACAACCATAAGCGTCACCTTGCCCATATTTGCCCAGTGATCATCCCTGAGCACACCCTCACTTTCACTCTCACCCCTCAATCAAATAACTAGCGATGCGTTCACATCAATCCTCTGCCAATTCTTCCCCATCGTCTGTCTCTATCATATATCCATACTCTCTGTGAGAGCGCATCCCTAACCAGCCGACCCTTCTCTCAACAGCAGACAAATACAGACATTCGCAGCACTACTACGAAGTGATTACATAAAACTTTTTTGATTTTTTCCGCACAAAACACAGGCTTTTCAAATGAAATGAGAGACTCCTTTCCCCTGACTCTAACACCATAGACACAATTTTGAGAGAGATTACACTCCCTGTGCTTCAAAAAAAATTCTTTAACTTTTAGTGTGTGTTTGATAAAAGAGGAGCAAAAAAAATAACATTGAATTCCAATTCTATATATTGTATTGAATTGTATTTGTAATGAATTTATAGATTTTTCTTCACTTTTTGGAGCACTCATTGATATCACGTTTTTCAATGTTCTTCTGTTATATGTTTTCCGCACTTTAGCTAATGATAGGAAACAAACCGTTTGTTAATCGCAATCACTCTTATGTTGCAAAAAAAGTTGACTAATATTTGTGAAAATTGCCTTAAAATACACTTTTGTGTCAAAGTGAAAACAAGGGGTCATACAAATAATAGCCCTGGTCATTATAAACATGATTAAGAGGGTTTAATTGACCGCATAAATGGTTATATTTAATGGGATTATTTTCATTGAAATTTTAACAATTTTTTAACACATTTTAGTGAATAAAAAATCAAAATTGGATTTTATTTCGTGAAATAATTAAATTTTGTGTCAATTCATTTGACATCAAATTTCACGAATGAATTGAATGTCTGCGAAAAAGTGAATGAAATTCAAACACAATTCTAATAATAAAAATACCCCAAAAATAGTGAATCAAATCACACATAAAAACCCAAATTGATATCTCAAGAGACGAGACAACAGATGAGAGAGTGAGACATGTCTTTCAAATTCAGAGGGATTGGGATCTCGTGGCAGAAAAACACATATAAATTGATTGCATATAAATGACATAAAATCAATACATTGTTATTAAAAAATATTTTCACAATTTTCTAATGCAAACAATGATGTTATCAAACATCTTGTTCTTATCGATAGTACCTGTCACATTTTTGATGTGTCTTTCGAAAGGAAAGGGAGGCTTTGACTTATATTTTTCAAAAGGATTTCAAAATATTGATTCAATTCATTAAATTTTTTCAAAATATAATAAAATAGTTTTATATAAATATTTTGATTATAATTAAATGTATTCAAAATTTTTATTATAATATGCTATAAAAATGTGTTGAATATTCTTTTAGACGGAATTTATTGTCATTTAATAGATAGCAAATAAAGTGAATCAAAGTTTCATTCATTATATTCTTCAATGAAATTTATAAACAATTTTATGTCTGAACGAATGAGTGCTCAATAATATACTAATAAATACATTGATTTGCAGTCCATTGGAAAATATTAGGTTTAATGTCGTTTTTGGCCTAACATTCACTGCAAACGCACTTTCCCTTCGAAAGCCTAAGCCCTAATCAAACAATTTTGCTGACAATACACACAAAATAATACTCGGATAACACCAGAAATATATAACTGTTCGCTTCCGACGAGATTCTCAAAACCACTTTCAAACTCGTCGGGAATAACCAAGGTTAAGGGGGAAGGGGTAGAGCATGCAGAATAAAATAATACAATCATATCATTGCATAAATTGTTTTCTATTTTGAGATATTCTTCTGGAATATTCTTTTGTATTCAAAGCGTTGATATAAGGGGTGTTTGGAAATAAGGGGGCTTTGCGTACACTATTCATCTCTCACATCAAAAGACTGTTCAATGAGAAAAATGTTTTTGTTTTCCTCAATTTCGGTGTACATATAGAGAGCACACAATGTGTCTGTGCTTTACATGCAGTGACCATTCAGTGACAAAACATACCAACCCATCCAAACCCGTCGCCTCATTATTAGGGAATAGATATATATTGAGAAGAGTATTATTAAGGGATAGAAAGAGCTTTTATTTATTGAATTTGCCTCCGAATCACAGATATTGAGGATCGGGAGGACAGACAAATCGGGAGCGGAATGGCATTGTGAGTGTGAGTGAGACATAACAACTCATTAATCCTAATAGCTATCAATCAGTGCAAAGGGAGAGGCATGTAATCTATGCCTTAAATCTGCAGATAATGAGAGTATATCTTAATATAAGCCATAAAATTGAATCAAACAATAGATTAATGAATATTATTGTGATTATTATAACAAAAATGAAGAGAATATTCTTTTGTCTCTATTTATAGATATGTTTTGCTTTAAATTTCTTGAAATAAATTAACAAAAAATATATTTATTTCAATATTTTTTTAGAGTTTTAAGGCTTTTAAAACTAATTTATTCGAAGTTTTATAAGAAAAAAGAGAAATATTTTTCATCAATATTTTGAGAGACATTGATTGCAAGACATGTGAGGAACGGGAATACAAATAGTGAGGGTCTGTCTATGTTTGGGTAACTGTAATGAAGCTTAATATTAGTTATTGAACTGATTGTCAGCGTCTGTCATATTGTACAGTATGTAACGATGAGGGGAACGGGAGGACAATAATTGCAATACAAACACAAAGCAATCGTACGATTAGTTTACTGACAATTCCTTTACTATTCACTAATGAATGCTTTGTTTTTTCCATTCATTTATCGAAACTTTTGTCTCCGCTATTATTCCTCTCATTAAAGCCCAAAACTGCCGGCGCTCTCTTGCAGTCCTTTTTGAAATTCCCCTCAATTTGATTGAATTGAGGAATAAGATATCAAAACCGTTGGTGAAAGGGATTGGTGTATAAAAAATAAAATATAATCTCATTTAATGATTGAAATCTCGTTTTTATTATTAGTTATGCAGTGAACAAAAGGCTCTTATTTTTGATTAAGAGTTTTGAATGTTATATGAAATGCGAATAACTTGCAAAACAAACACAAATTCAGTCAATATATATGAAGACTATTAGCTGAAGACTAATCAATATATTCACAAAATTCAAATACCATTCAAAACATATTTTCATTTTTAATCATAAAATTAAATTCAATTTTCTTTAGAAAGCGAAAAAATAACTAATATTTCTTAAAATGTTTTTTTCAACAATGAATATAAGGAAACAAATTGAACAAAAAAACTAATAACAAAATTTTTATGCAAAATGAATTTCAAAATTCGTTTCCTCTCAGAAAGTGTGCACAAAAAAAACTAATATATTTTTGTCTAATAAATAATATTTTTTACCCATCAGTAAAACACTCGAAGAAATAGTTATACGAAATATGAATTCGTTATTAGTTTACAGAAATTCATAATTTTCTGTACAATAGATAAATATATTGAAAGCAATTTGTTTTGCATTTCATTCACAAAACAAATTATTTGTCAATTTATATGAAAATTTGTGTATTGCCAGGGGTTTAATGCATGACAATCACGTGATTCACTCTTTAAAATAACCCTAATTAGCATAACATTGATATATTTGCACAAAAGTCTCATTTAAAATAATCAAGATCAATCAACTGATGAGACCTTGCTTACACCAAAAGTTGAGACATGCATAAAGGGATTCGACTGTAGTATATAAAACCAAAATTCAAATTCTCTTAATATTATTGGCATTGAAGTCGTGATTGATTTTTTTGAGAGTGTATTCACTGAACACACACTCAATACATAATGTGAGCGCTCTTTAGGTATAGAGAAGAACAACAAATATTTAATACATTTTCTTCTCTTGTGTTGTGTTTTGGCATTCAGTTCTGTAGCGAAAAGAATGAACGAAAGAAGAAATATTGGAAGAGAAACTAAATTATAATCTCATCCCCTGATTATAGCCGCCAGTGGTGTGTATGAGATAGAGAGCCCCCTGTCATACAAAATGAGTTCGTGACCAAAACCACCTCTTCTTTGTGCAAAGACAGCCATCAGTCGTGAAGCACACATATGGACAACACGTGTATATAAAGTTTTTATCACATTTACACAACTTTTTTCATATACTTTATCTCATATATGACTTCGTATATCAAGATATTCGATAACAACGAACACTTCATTAAAATCCATGCATAATATAAATTATATGATCAATGTCAATTTGTTTTATTACATATGCTGTATATTTATACTGATATCCCATAAAAAGTTTATAGAATTATAAACAAAACATTAATAAAAAACTAAATTCCAGTCAATTCATTCCAGTCAAACATTGCCATTTGAAATGTGATAATACATGCAAGGTTAATTGCAAGACACCCCCTGATTCAGTGCAAACTTCACTGAATGAGAGGGGTCGTCTGAAGACACTCCATGTGGACAATACAAAAAGTCTTGTTTAAGTTTAATGAACTTTTGGCATAAAATTTGAAATATTTCCAAAACAATGAATAAAAATTATAAACATTTTTATCGACGAATTCCTTGACTTCCGATTTGTAATCAGATATTGTTTTCAGTCATTTCAGACGTGTTTTTCACTATCCATAACAGACTTTCCACTTCGAGTGCAATCAATGTTAGGTTATATCAGAAATTGTTGTATAAGTAATGTTCAAATTATAATTGAAAGAGCGATAGGGAAAGTAAGATTAAGGCATTCCTCTCATTAGATTCTACGAAATTCTATTTGTTTGGAGTATTATTCACTACATACTAGTGCTCACTAATACCCGGGTATAGAAAATGCTATTACTATTACATTGTCATCACATTTAGAATTAAAATTTTTTTGTTGTTTTGTCTCTCGAATACACATCTAATGAATGCAATCGGAATCACTCGCTCCAACACAGCTGTCCTCATCCCTGGCCTGTATGTCTGGACAGCGTGTGTTAGCCCTGAAACTCATTATAGCCACTGAATAAAGACCAAGAGTTGAGTGGAACTGACCTTCGCTACAGATTTGTATTGCATTTTTGGCATACAATATAAAGGCCACTACTCTTATAGCCCGTTCCCCTCAACAGAAGAGACACATTGCAGTGAACGCACACTTTGAGAGCGCATACATAATCAGTGGCTTGTAGTGGAAGACGAGCACAACTACAGACAAATCGCGTTTTTATTTACAGTTATTAAAGGATAAAAATTTTTATTATTACAATGAAAGTGCATACAAACGATGACATGATCTTGGTCATACTATGTGAATAATATTCTTGATTATCTAAATAATTATCAATAGATATAATGACCATTCATTTTACAGTCCATAGCATAGCCTAAAGCCATAGACTGTAATACAGAAGAACTGAATAACAACTAAAATAGTCATCATTTTTGACTCAATGGCTATTTTATGGCCAGAAATACGAAACATCCGGTTCTGTGCAATTCCTCACATTCCAGACCCCTATAGATAACCAATTCGTGAAAAATAATTATCTATTTATTATGATTCAGAAAACAAAAAATATGATTATTTTCGCAAAACTTTTGGTCAAACCATTTGTTTGAGACATGAAAATAATCAAAAAATATATGTCCAAAGAAAACAACGAAAACGTATTTCTCGTAAAAATTTTATTATAATAACTGTTTGTCTCTCAATATTCTCTATATATTATGACAACTATTTTTATGCAAAACTAACTGCTATTATATATTGTGTTTACATTGAGATAATTGAATATCTCTTTCAAAACATTTAGACATAAAATAATACTTATGTAACAGAATATTGATCATAATAATACAACACATCCAGGTGCTAATGTTTGTAGTTATCATTTTTGCCCCTCAAAGACGTTGAATAAAATTTACATTTCATTAATAAACAACTAATTCAAAAGTTTTGGTAAAATATATTTTTTAGTTTTCATTTCATTTTAAGCGTAGAAATAAGTCCTTAAACGCCTATCAATGGGAAAGGGATTTGAGATCATATTCATCAATATTCAGACATCTTTCGCATACAAAATCTGTATTCAATTCATGAAAACTCGAATTAATAACTAATAAATAAAATACTGATTAATGAAAATACATTCATATTATTGTCATTTAAAACGAAACAAATTATTATAAAACAACAAATTCTTATACTTTTTAGGCATTAGACAAAGTGTTGAATGAAAATACAAATTATTGTTTTTATTTTTTACAAACTCTATGTGTGTTTTGGCAGAGATTAGGCTCTGATTCATAGCCACCAATAATTCAAATCCCAAACTATATTTTGATCGTAAAAATATTTTTTGGATTTCATATCTAATTCATAACTGACAACAAAAAACATTTATTAGTGAAGAGAATAACAAAACAAAAAACATTTGATTTATAAATATTTAATACTTATTATAAAAATAAGTTTAATATTAATATAACTTTCAATTAAATCATTTTGAAATCATAATAATGTTGTAGTCATGATGATGACCATGATCATTTATTATTATGCGATGATAGATAGCCAGGGATTTGGTATATGTAAAGCGTATGCACAATACGTATAACATTAGCTTAAGATGTAATCCATGTTCTTTTCAACGGGTATTATATCATCCATGCATTGGGTCAGCGATAGTCATAGAGAAGAAAAAACAATATTTCATTTGAGGCTAACATTAGAGCAAAACAAATAGCAAATGGAAATGTGTTTCAAAACATCCACTCATTTATTTGAATAGAATATCTTTGGGCAACTAATAGCTAATTCTCACATCCCTGGCCACTACATCAACAGATAATATGCTCTGTAATGGCAATAGCATTCATGTTTCGGTAGCACAAGTAGTACTACAAGTGCACCGGTATGTTATGGGGTGTCTAAGCCATTAACAATACACTACATCCCTAAATATGACTCAAAATTACTTGATATGAAAAAAAGTTGTATTTCTTGTCAAAGATTTTCAAAGTGAAAAATAAGCTCAAAAATGAGAGTGAAATAAACACCGGGCGCTACGAACTGCAAATAGCACTTGTAGTAGACTTATATTATGGCCATTCACTCCCATCGCTGTCTCAATGGTAGTCATCACTTATTTTTCAAGTCTAGAGAAAACAATTTTTGGGCTAACATAACATAACAGCGCTCTATAACTGATGTTAAAAGCATTGATTGACTCAACCACTCATACCTGCTATGTATTTGCCATACCATTAGCAGTGTGTTTGCGTTAGTCGTCGTCTCTCTCGTCTCTCGATCTGCCTGTGCTCTAACCTATCATTTCTTTGTTATAATAATTGTATATATTTTTGATACATAAAAAATTTTGTTCACATTTGTTATAATCACTCAAATATTATTAACATTCAATCGTTGGCTTATATTTGTGCTCAACCAAATTATAGGCACCGGTAGACAAATGCTAAGAGTTTAGACAAATTTCGCTGATGTGTGAGAGCACCGGGTCTTCAATAAGGATTTCATTGCACTGACATTTAGTGGTACAGTGAATGACGAAAATTGAAAACCAGATTAAAATTAGATAAAAATATGTGAAAAACATTTATGAAATTCATTTCAATTATTGAAATGCTTTTCAATATTATATGTATTGAAACTAACGATAACTAAGACTTAATTGACTTTGATGTGAAAAGTTCATAAATGTATGCAAACTTTCATTCCATGTCATTTTGAATATATTTATCATTCGGTTATCAAATGAAAGCAATATTACTCCAAATATCGGACATCACATCCATTAATATCGCCAACGATTTATGGGATTAAATTCGATGAAAGATTAGGTCATTTTTATCATTCAATTTTATGATAACAGAGAGCACTGAATGGAAAGCCAAAAGTTGTCTCTTTAGCTAAACTTTTTTCACAACCATTAGTGAGATGTGAAGCAAAAAAAAGTTTATATATTTTGAGATAATTTTCGTTACTTTTGAGAAAATGATTTTGTTTTGCGTGTGTTTGCAAACCAACTGAAGGACTGCACGCTATTGCATAGCACAGGGTCTACACTCTGGCCCTATGATAGCACCCGGGGCTATAATATTGTGGTGCAGAGCATAACTATTCGGTCAAATGTCAAAGAGAGTGAGTGAGCAAAAGTCAATTTTCGCCTCAACCGCAGCACATATACGGCTGAAGAGCACAGACGGGGACTGTAATAGACAGTGAATAGCCGTTTTGTAGTCTATTTTAAGCCATTAATTATGAATTCAATTATTTTTTTGACAATATTTTTGCCAAAGAATTGGCAAAAGCAGTGAATATACAAAATGTTGAGTTTTTCTATTACACAGACATATGAAAAATAGAAAGAGAATGTCCTGGAGCACATGATGTGATCACTCTAATAAAGCAATTATCAAGATCATCAATAATGAACTATCATAACATTAACCTTGATGCAAATATTCGATATGACAGCAAATATCATATATTCTATGTTAGCATATATTCAAATGATTTTCATTTGCTTCAAAAAATACAATTAAATATATTTTAAGGGTTATGTAGTTGTGAATCGTCAACATAAGGTGCATAAATCTGTGAATAGCACTGGCCATAAACCCGGCGCTCATTGCAAGCAATAAAGGTATTGACTATTGGTCTCAAACGCTTTGCCGACAACGCATTCCTCACTTCAAACACATAATAAAATATATTTAAAATTTAATTTACTGTTCAATAGAGAGTGAATTCAAGAGAATTGTTTAGCTATTTATTGGCAGACATTTAGTAGTTATATAAAAGCGATGGAATCGAGAGATGGAGAGAAAAGGATATAAAAAATACAATAATAACAACAACGCCTACAGCCATCGGCCGGTGCTTGAGAAATAAGGGGCAGAAAAATATAGCATTAATTAAACGGAAGATAAGATAAAAGAGAGAAAAAGTTTTTTTGTATTCAGACAAAAATTCTTTATGAAAATCTCTTTAACCGCCTTTTCATATATGGATGGGCTTTGAGAGACATGTCTTCAAACACAGGAATAGTATATACACTGAAATGAATTAAGAATTATATAAGACTTGAGTTTTAAAAATAAAAACTTATTTTTGACTTTTATATGAAAGCTATTTATGTTAAGTGTAGTCAACAGTGAATTAATTGATCGATAGGTTTGGAGAAGAAGTTCTTCATTATTAAAATCGAGAGCCAAGGGGTATAAGCATTGAAAATAATGGCTACACTTTTAACAAAAACACCTGAATATAATGCACTCATTGAACTGAAATTCTCATTTAAAGTGACCCTGCACTTCACTGATAAGCAATGCTCTATCTTCTCTATTATGCATATTTTCAATTACCCCTTAGATTGTCTGCCTGTCTGTCCCTCACTGTATGCCTGCCATATGAAGCGATCAACCGGTGCTTTGATTAGGCATTAGTGATTGCAAGCACTCTCTTAGCACTCTTCAGGGGTAAGAATGAGATTGAAGGGAAATTTGATTTTTTCTTGTCTTCTCTCTCAGTCTATAAGAGAAACAACTCATAAATAATAATTGAAAAGTCAATCAAAATATGAATTTTAGATGTTTTCACTCAAAAAAAATTCAAACATTATTTTATTCATCAATAAATTTATTCAATGAATAATGAAATAAAAAGACAATAATTATGTAAAATATAATTTAATTTTTGTAGTCATATTATACATAAATAAGGGAATAATCAGTGATTTTGAAACAAAATTGGTTTGAATTTAAGATTAAATCTGAAAATAATTTGCTTTTTATTCATATTTTTTTTGTTGAAGTTTTCAAATAATATAATAAAATGCTTTTTATTGAAATCCTTAACAAATGTTTTTCATGCATGCATTAAATATCTATTATTTGATCAAGATCAAAGCAATTTCCAATGGCAGTGTGTTATAAATATGACCATGGCTAAATCAGCGACTTTACGAACATTGAATTATTTTTATACAGTATTAACCGATAATAAGAGCTGTGTTTACGTCTATTGGCGCTCAAACACAGTCACTATAGCATAGTACAGTGAACGCCAACCGTGAAAATGGGAGCAAACTATAGAGACTTCATTGATTGACATACTCCTTTCTCAGGGGTTGTTTGTCAGCAAAAGCCAGTACTCTTTTGTGCCCCTTTCACATGATTTTTATTTTTTGTAGAATTCCTTCCTTTATTTATATGTTATGTTTGTTTTGAAAGTTTTTAAACATTACTCAAAGGGTTAAAAATGATTATGAATTACGATATTTTCTAGGCATAATTTAGGCATAGTTGGCATTCGTAGGCATAGTATGTGTCACAGTATGTGTGATCCCATACAATAGCCCAACACAAGGCCTTGGATGTCGAGCCCCCTGTGAGTAATGCATAACGAATTGGTTTTTGAAAAAAAAGGTAAAAATGCATTAAAAATCACTTTTGAATTGAATGACTCGTTTTGAGCACATATATTGGACAGAGAATGAATGGAAAGAGAAGGCAATGGAAGAGCACAGGTATATGAGATGAGAGCAGATGTTTTGAAAGCGTCGGAAGAATTGAATTTGAAATGAAAACAAAATATATTTAGTTTTATATATATTTTTTATAATCATATTATTCACAGTCAATGTTCTGTAGTAAAAATGTTATCGTCTTTCGCGCCCAGTCTTATCGGACGGCAAGGAATTCAACAAAATATTATCGTTGAGAAAACACTGGCCATAAAAGTGGACAGTCATCTAAAGAACATAAAAATGTTTTAAAAACAAGTTTTTGCGAAACGATAATAAAAAATAATGAAAATTATTATTTTTTTTGAGACTTATATTCAAAATTGAAAAATACTTTTTCGTATCTAATAATAATATACTATTATTGAGGGAAGGCGTGTCTGTGCCCAGGGTTTCGTCGAACAGACAATCATTTTTTCGGTGAACTCGAAGACGAATATATATTTTATCTAATTTACAGCCCCTATGACTATAGCCGTAAGCCTTTTAGGGAAATGTTTGGTCTCTCTCTCTCTCTCTCTCTCTCTCTCTCTCTCTCTCTCTCTCTCTCTCTCTCTCTCTCTCTCCACATTTCCATCAAAACCAGTGAAACAGTAGTCGATAGCATCGATAGACGAGAAGAAAATTGGTTTCATTTTTGAGCCTAAGATATATACAGACGGTATATATAGACCAGTAGTGAGTAATTGTTTGCTCCGGTAGTCAATCATTTGGCACTCATAACATCCACCAAAAAATGGTGTATTTTTCATAATCAGTCAAATGATGAGCATTTTATCTTTATAGTGAGCAAGGTAATTGGAAATTATTAACAACAACAATAATAGATAAATGTTTAACTATTTTTATAACCACCTCTTTGACCAAGGGCTTGTACTAAGATGTGCGTGCTCACATGTGTGTGAATGTATGTTTCAATGCAATTACACATAATTTGAAATTTCGTTCAAATATTCGTAATTTATCTCAATTTAAATCAATTTTATGACAATTATATAATTTAAATCAAAACACAACTAATGTTTTGTGTGCTTTAAATACAGCAAATGTTTTGTATGTTCGCTGAAAAGCATAAGTATTTTCACTCTCTTTATTGAATATAACAGTATTTAAAATAATAAATAAAGGAGAGCCGCGGCCCCTAATGCTAATTTTCCCTTGGGTATGCCACTCGAGATAACTTCACCAATCGATAGCCCCTGTCCTCCCGAACTCAGATCACAAAAAGTTATATCGCT
>JAQIXR010001466.1:0-12385 GCA_034700825.1 Quadroppia sp. Gr-Ori-00064
AGAGAGAGAGAGAGAGAGAGAGAGAGAGAGAGAGAGAGAGAGAGAGAGAGCATAGGAATCCTCTCACATGAGGCACAGGTATGCGAAAAAAAACGTAAAAATATATTACTAGTAATGAAAGGCTTACGGAATAAAAAGGAGGGGTAAAAGTGATTAGAAAATTATCGCACAATTATATGATTTATATTTCGATATGAAAAACGTTATAATCGTTAGCGATGGCGTCCGGGGCCAGACCTCAGGTGCGCGCACTCACAGTCAAAAAATCCAAATTAATGCGATTTTTCACTTTTTAAATAACTTTCTTATATATGATATAAGGAATTAAAACAACAAAAAGTATACACTTTTTTTGGCTCATAATCAACAGAATAGAAGTACTGAACAGGTTTTCTGGTGAACAGGAATGGCAGTGCACAGTGAGATTTGCACCTTCCATGTTCATATTTTTGACCATGGTATGCCATCCGTGCACATGACTAACACCACATCGTTTTGATCTTATTTTTCTTTCATTGAAATTAATTTCATATCATATGTTGTGTTATCTCATCAACAGTTTTGAATGTCAGGGGGAATAATGAATGCAAAAACAAAGATCAAAACACAGTTCGTATGGCAAACACACTCTCAAACGTCGGATCATATGTTATCTCATCACAAAAAGAGTGTTTGAAAGTCAGGGGAAATAAATGAAAAAAAACAATACACAAAAAACATGGCTTTAAATGGGAATAAATGTCTGCAAAAAATTGTACTACAATTTAATGGCTTTGAAATTTCATTTCGCTTTACATTAGATATAGAAATTATATCAAAATTTATACAAAAACATTAATCGCATCAAAACAACACATAATAACATAATCTTTTGATAACTTGAACTACACTTTCATATGTTATGCGAAGACATACATAAAAAACATAATTTCATTTCCGACTGATTTGTCTTCACTATAATTGTCTAAAAGTTTTATTTCTTACACAAAACTGTTTATAATATAATATTTCTCTCATTTGTTTTTTAGGTTAAATTTCAACTCAAATGCTAAATAAGGGGCGAATTGTTTATAATAAATATGAAAAGAGTTTTTATATATTCTGTTCACTGTTTGTAAAAATATTATATTTAAAAATCGATTCATTGATATAAATATTTATATCATATATTGAATGGAAATGACTTTATTATTAAGTTTTTCAAATGTATATTATTATGCGATGATATCATTGCCAATAAAGACATGGCATTAAATGCCAGGCCGGAAATCACACTATTATTCGCCACAATTACATATCATTTAATTTTTCCTTTCATTCACTTTCAGCGAAATTGATAACAAAAAGACATCTAAACTCAAAATCTCAATCAAAAGTGAAATTTCAAATATGTTTTCAATACATATCAACAAATATATCGCGTCTTTTGTCCGCACATTTTTTCTCCGATTTTTAAAAATATCATTAATTTTTCATTTGATAAAAACATTTCATTCAAAGAGTATTTCCTCAAAAGAAAAAAAAGTTTTAATAAAAATCTCCTTTTTTTCGCGTTTCAATAGAAAGAGATTAAATGAAAATCAAAGGCAACAGAAAAAAAATATGTAATCATTTCGGTTAGTGGGATAAGGCATATATACAGGTGCCAACGAACGAGATTATATGTGGCATACATAAGGGGGTGGCAGAAAAAAATGCAAAGGGGGTGAGGAAACGAAGGAGAGAATACGAAATCAAAATATTATAAAAAATATGTTATAATATATTTGAGTCAAACTTGCAGTCAATGTATAAAAAACTATATATAAAAATGTATATAAAAATTAAACCTCAATATGAAATAATTCTATAATATTAGGCCTTTTTCTGACGTGAAATCACTTCAAGGGGGCATAAAATTCTTGGGCGCAAAAATCTCGTTTTATTAGGCGACTAATCCCCTGAGCATTCGAGTGGAAGGCAATCAATAAACCATTTTATTATTTATTAATAATTTTTTTAGACATTAGTTTTAATACGATCTCAACTCACGAGGAATTAAGCACTTGTTCTCTGCACAGGGTATGTCTGTGTCGCTCATGTCTTAATGATTTACTAGTGGGTTAGGGCATTGGGAACTGGATATTTTGGCCAACAATACAGCGAATACTAAATGAACTATTGATTGAATTATTGGTCTATAATAGAGGAGAAAAAACGTGAACAAAAACCTTAATAACAGTGATAAATGTCTTACATATTGAGAGAGAAAATCACTAATCAATAAATTATTAATACTTTTTGGACTCGAATTTTATAATAACTTTCGTATGATATTTGAGAGCAAAAAATGCATTACAAGTAAATTATTAATGTCTTAATGTTTGGCTCATTTGATATTGAGATGACTTTTACATCTAAGGGGCATATAATAGAGGAGAGAATATAATTTAGGACTCATTTTAAAGGCCACACAAAAAGCTTTTTTTAAAAAATGCATTTTTCTCTTCTTTGCAGACAATTTCGTTTGCGATCAAAGAATTTCTTACCGATTAATTAATATAAAAATATTTTTAACTAAAAGCAAAAAAAAAATTGTATTCATTAAAGCAAATAATCATTTACTTTTTGACCGCTCATAAAATGCCCCTAAAATTTGAGTGAAATTTTCATTTCAAAATTAAGATATGATATATCAAATTAGAGGAGAATTTTTGCGATGAAATACACATTTTTTATGATAACGAGAGCGAAAGAGAGCGAGAGAGGGAGAGAGAGAGAGAGAGAGACCAATTGCTATATAATTTGTTATTTTACAAAATAATAAAAATAAATATAAATTTGAAAAATCTGTTTTAAAGGGGGTTTTAATTGCATTTCTGATGGAATTGAAACTTAATTGAAATGTATGTCAAATGTTAACAAACTTTTTATAAAAATTATTGGTTTAAGAGTTGAACACAAAATATCGATTCATTCTAACCAAACATTATAAACAGTGAACATTTGTAAGAATTTAATTCAATTATAATTTTTATTTAATAAAAATATTTCAAAAAAATATATAAATAAATAAATACAAGCAATGCGTCCATCGTTTGTATTACCAGTGATTGTATTTGTATTAATCAATAGTTATATTTCGGGTCAGTTTTGACAAATAAGAGCAAAACCCCTGATATTAACAATAATGTAATTCTCATATTAGATGGCAATCCATTGAAAGCGGCACCCGTTAAAAAGGACAGTCCTTTAATGTTTTGGAAAGTTATGCCACAAATAGTTGAGAAATTAAAGGAAAAATTTCCGAACAAAGACTTTGAGATATTTATACCTTCGCTGATGAAAGAGATTCAACAATCGATTTCAGTGCAATCCATGGAACCACAGGCCATCCCTGGCCTCATATCAAACATTATTGAGAACTTTTTCCAACAGTTGGGTCAAAAATCCACAACACCCGGTGCTGGCAGTGGTGAACAAGGTTGTTCATTTGATATATTAGTATTTAACACTGCATTAACACTAAGCACCTGACGTCTTGTGCTTTAGATACGACAGCTTTGTTGGAAAGAGATGTGGACGAGAAGAAACCGGAAGACAAACCCTTATCACTGCCTGATCTGGCGTTCGATAGAGACCCGAACCGACAGCCCAATAGCAAACAACCCAACACTGGCTCCAAAATGGAAGACGAAGAGGAATGGGATGATGACGGGCCTCATGGCTATCCTGCAAAGCCATTGGGGGGACACAAACCACATCAAAGCCAGGGGCCTAACAACATGATACTGGACGAGGAGGACGCGGACAAAGTGAAAGCCAAGAAAATTGAACAATAATTTAATTTATAATATTTTTTGAGTTATTTCTAATATTCGTCTCATTTGTAAAATTAAAATAAAATTTAAATATTTGTTAATTGTTTTGATTTTACTATTGTTTCAAATACACAAAAAATGTTTTCAATTCTTGATTACAATAAATAGAAATAAGTATTGATTGAAAGTGTACTCAAATGTCAGTTAAGTTTCATTACTTTTATTAAAATAATAATAAAATCATTGAATTATTATTTTTTGCTGATTTTTGATCACAATTAAAGGTATTGTAAATTATGATATCATTTGGAAAATATTTAAACATTTTTATAATTGCTTTTAAAATAGCAATTAATTGTTGAACTAATTCCCTAAAAACTATTGAAATCATTTCATTTGTAAAAATATGTCATTTTTGACATTCTTTGCAATTAATACTTTAATCCAGGTCTCAATTGTTGATGAAGTCCTTAAAAAATTTTATTTTATTTTAAATGTTTTTAAAAAAGTTTTAATTCTTTTTTTGGATATATTTCAGGATTTTAGTAAAAATCAAACAATTATTTGATTTTCTTTTTAGTTATGAAGAATTTTTTGAAAATTATAATCCATTTATTGATTGTGATTTTGGCCGTAGTTTTGGTCGAATCGAGTTTGAGAAGTGATTTGTGAAAGCATTTTATATATGAAATCATTATTTAAACAAAATCTCCCCTTTGTTTCAAAAACAGGCGAACATAACACTAAAGCAAAACATACGAGAGTAAGGAATCACAAGAATAAACAGACGCCTATTTCAACGAGCAGTGGGTCGGGAACGGGATCATCTAGTACGGGAAATGGAACATCTAGTTCAGGAACGGGATCGTCTGGTACGGGATCATCTGGTAATGGAACGGGAACATCTAGTTCAGGAACTGGATCAGTATTTCCATCGATGCCAGGATTGAGTGGATTGAGTGGAATGGATGTAATGCCTGCTCAACAACAACAGGGCGAAAGTGAATGTAAGAATGAAAGGTCATTTCAAACAAATTGTTGTATGTTTTGCATCTATTAAGCCGAAAGCACCGGTAGTACAGGTAGTTCTGGTACGGGATTGGATATACTATCACTGTTGACAAAAATGTTTCCGATTCTCATTGAAATCGTCGTCACTATTGTTCTTCAAGTTCTACCATTAGCTACCAGTCCCGGGGGTTTCACTGATATGGTTAGCGGGGCTATGAGTAGTATGAATGTGCCCAAAGAGGTCTGTAACTCCGTTACCGGTCAGTGCCCCAAATATTACGCTGTAATGAAGAGAAACCCCAAAAATGTTCGACCGATTGTCACCAAAATGATTAAGAAAACTATTAATGACTTACAGAAAAAATATTCAAAAGTTGAACCAAAAGGCCTTCAAAGCCGTGATCTTCACGTCATCATTTCAAGTGATTATGACCAAGATCATTATGACCACGACCAATACCATGGCCACAACAATGACCATTACAACGAGCATCAGCATGGTCACGGACAGGACCATTACCATGAGCACGAACATGGTCATTCACATGACGGCCATTATGGTCATAATCAAGACAATTATCATGACCACCATAATGGCAATGGTCATGACTACCAGGATCATTATGGCGATGGTCATCATGGCCATGATCACTATCATAACCAGGATCACTACAATGGCCATAACCATTATGACCGAGTGGTTCAATAATATCTATTTTTAATATTTATTAAACACTTTTTGAGGTATTTATTGAATAAATTATTTTATGAATGAATTGTTTTAATAATAATATGAATAAAACTTTTATGAATTAAAGCAAAATATGGTTTGAATTAAAGCATTGAATTCTGTATTATTCGAATAAAGGGGTATAAATTCGATAAATATTTTCAAATCATAGATCAGAACTGAAGGGACTGTAATTTTGCAGGAGCTTTGCCTCCTTTTCTTTAATAAAAGGTAATTTTGACCCAATTTATGATAAGTCGAGAATTTCTTCGAGAAGTGAATCACAAATATTTTTTCGACGAACGGCTTTAATATCGATATCATTGTTGAGAATTTCATTCAATTTATAAAATCCTATTAAAATAGTCATCAGTTTTGACATCAATTCATTCGCTTCACATTTGGAGTGATATTTCGATTGCAAATAGCGTTGAAGTAAATAAATGTATAGTTTTTGCTGAAATCTATGAAAATCAATGAAAATTAATTGTTTTTGTATTTTACACTCACTTAACATAGTCTCTATGAATCAGATTCGGATGATCCGGATTAAACAGTTGTATAGCAATGGCCTATAATCGATGCAAAAGTTATAATACATTATATTTAATGTTTAAAACACAACCAAATTCTTAGTAATTGAGTCCAAACGCAACGAATATAACCCTCTCTTGAGTTCTTCGAACCAATTCATCTGTTCCGTCAATTTGGACGAGAAGTCGACCAATTGATTGCATTGATTGGCCATCGATTGTGAGCCCATTCGGTACGAGACATCATGATCCTGGTCAGTTGGAACAATGTATATCACATTATATGACATCATATATACGTATAAACTGTATAATCACTAAAAATATTGTCCAATGTTTTGGATAACTGTTATATCTCTGCGAAGCAATGATGACAAACATGTTGCTGAAGCCATACTTGACCAAGGACAACTGATCGCTTTGGTCTATGTCGTCGAATATATTCAAACACTTGCAATAATCAATTAAATTGGACATCTCTCTGCGAAAGACGACCAAGGCCATCTTCAAGAACTCTTCATATTTATAGACTTCAATCGTGTGCTTAGACTTTGGATAATTGAATATTTCTATAGCCATTGAGAGCTCCGACACTCTATTGGCTTCTAATACCTTAAAGCCATTCTTGTCAGACAGTTGTCTGGATATCGGGACCACTGATTGATCTGTTGTTGTCTTATGTTTGCCATCAATTGTATCAACACTTTCAACATTGGTTAAAATGTCTTCAATTTTCATATTTTGATAATTGATTTCTTCATCACTAATACTGTCTATTGAGATGTCGTCGAAATCAAAACAAAGATCAAATTCGTGATCAAACTTCTCTTCTGGCAATGGCACCAAATGGACAGTTGTGTCAATACAATGAATGCCAACTTCAGAAGTATTTTTGCATTTATTTTTATTCACACGTTTTCTAACTTTATTTTTTTCAAACAATTCCTAAATAGAAAAACATTTAAAATAATAATAGTTTTTCATAAAAAATAAATACTTTTTTCATTCCACTCACAAAACACTTATTAAGTCTGCATTTTTTGCATATTTGTCGTGTATTCACATTTATGACACACTTTCCATTTGACGGACAGTTGTATACCTATTGTATAACTATAAATAGCAATGAAATGTATGAAAATCAATACCTTATTCATTCTCATCGTGCGGTTGAAGAATGATTTACACGAACCACAAGACACGGCACCATAACATCTGCCTGAGTATTGGCTTTGAATAAGAATTTATTTATAACTCAATTATAATTCAATACCAATTCCATTGTCGCCACAAATATCACATTTTTCATAAACCATTTTTCAGCACAAATTTAATTCAAAAATAATTTTTATAAAATATTTATTAAACACTTTTTGTTAATAAATATGTTTTACGTTATAATAAAATGTTTTAATTTTATATTGAATTTCGTTTTTAATGTTAATAATTGTGAAAGAGTTGATAAGATATGGTTAAAGATATTGTTTCCACAGTTTGGCAAAAGTTGTTCAACAAATGAATTATACAAAACATTGTCTTAATTACAAATCAAGTATTTCTTTCTTAAGCGGTCCATAAAATAGTGTGTATTTCTGTTGATATTCCCTGTAATTGATATCGTTGTCGATGTGTTGGCGCAAGTTATTTAACCTTGTTAATATATTCATTATTTGAGACAGTCTTTCATTCGCTTCACTTTGAGAGCCGTATTTTAATAGTAAATAGCGTTGAAGTAAATAAATATATATTTTTTGCTGAGAACTGAAACAAATGTTATAATAAAAATGTTTACAATTTTTTAAGACTTACTTAACATCTTCTCTACGAATAATACTCGAGTGGTTGGGGTTGAAAAGGAGAAGAGCCGTTGCCTGAGATGTAATGATATATACTTTATTATAACTGTTATAAACATATTATATCTATAAATGCGAACCAAATGTATTATAACTGAATCCAAATCCAATGAAAACCACATTATCTCAAACTCGTCGTGCATTTCGATATGTCTTCTCAATTGTGATGAATTGCCAAACGTTTTCTTCCATTCATTTGTCATGAATTTTGAACTTATTTGATATGATTTCTCGTTATCCTATTCAACGATATTCACAAACAATAGAAAAGATATAGAAATTCATGAATAATTGGCAAATATTTACCAAAAATATGGTCCTATAGTCGGGATAACAGCGAACGTCATGTTTGATGGACACAAGAATGACATTGATCAGTGTATACCATCCATATTTGACCATGGCCAGTTGGTCGTTGTCACTCATGGCATTGAACGCATTGATTGACTTCGCAAACCTAATCAGATTCGAGAGTTCCCTGTCGAATGTGACCGAGGTCACTCTTATGAAGTCCACGATATTGTCCATTAGAATGAATTTTTTAGACTTCGGGTAATTGAAAATTTTTGAGGCCATCGATAGCTCTGAGAGAAGACTCATTTCGATATCATTGAAGCCCTTCATATCTGTGATCACCCGAACCACTGAGAGATCGGTTGTTGGCTTACATTCGCCTTCATTTGTATTGACATTATTCTCATCACATGTTATAATGTTTTCGACTTTCTTGACATCATTTGATGATTGCATCAAAACTGAAGCTATTTTTTTGTCAAACATTTCAATGATTTTCATATTTTTGTCATGTTTTTTAACTTTGATTTTTTCAGACAATTCCTAAACAAAGAAATAAATTAATAAACAATTTTTTTATAAAAATTAATACTTTTTTCATTCCACTCTCAAAACACTTATTAAGTCTGCATTTTTTACATATTTGTCGTGTTTTCACATTTATAGCACACATTTGAACGGACGGACAGACGTATTCCTATCGGGATATCATTCAAATATATCACAAATAATATGAATTCCAATATTAATACCAAATTTAATTTCATAGTCCGGGCGAAGAATGCCTTACACGAAGCACAGGAAGCTATGGCTCCATAACTTCTGCCTGAATATAATGTAAAAATCAAAACAAATCAAATTTATTACACAATTCAATACCAATTCCTCTATCGCCACAAATCACACAACTCTTGTAAACCATTTTCTGTTGGCATTTGAGTGATATTTCAAACACTAAAGTTGTTTAAGAAGTGTTCAAACATTTGATAAGATATTGTCAATTATAGTCACTTTGTCTTAAGTTGTCCTCAATTGTTGATTGTTGTCATCAGTCAAATGATTTGTTATATTTTTAAAGAATAATATATTTTATGAATATATGAAATACGTCTAAATATTTGAAAAGTCAATAATATAAGGAATATATTAATTATGAGAAAGTGTTTCTCATTTAAGAGAAACAACTGTACAATCAATTAATCTTTTATTGATATTTTTATCTCTAAATGAGTTTATCTTATATTGAATGCAAAGAAAGTCAAGGTTTTGCTGATAAACACAATTAGAGAAACAATAAAATAATTACAAATATTATTAATTATTTATTTTCTCTTTTATATTATCCAATGATTTTCGAAATTAAAAATTATTTAAATAAAATAATTATTCAAAAACTTTTTAAAACTCATAAATGTATTGATGAATGAAATTCTATATATTTGTCTCTTTGACAATATGACAACAATTTGTCTTTAAATTTTATAATAACAATTCATTTATATCTTCTGTTTCTTATCTGTTCATAGAGTCAGACATTTATGTATTTATTATATAATTGAAACAATTGTTGAATTGTTTAACAAAATTAGTTTTATTCACATTTTATTTAAGAAACAATTTTTAAATATTTATATAAATATTTAATTTATTTATTAAAAAATGTATTGAATTTATAGTTAAATAAATATCAATATAATGTCAAACGAAAAGGCGTTAAAGAATTGTATGGTTTGTGGCGATAAAGGGATTGGTATTAATATAATAATAGTTTCACTCAAAGAATATGTCTTTTAATACAAAAATTATATTTTAGGCAAAAGTTATGGAATAATAACATGTCTTTCCTGTAAGTCATTCTTCAGGAGATGTTTGACCAAAAATATGGTAAAGTATTTCTTGTCTATGAAAACCAAATTCTTATGTCTCAATGAATAGGTCTATTTCTGTCCATCGAATGGAAAGTGTGTCATAAATGTGAACACAAGAAAATTGTGTCAAAACTGTAGACTCAATAAGTGTTTTGAGAGTGGAATGAAAAAAGTAATTATTTTTTATAGAATTTATTTTATTTATAATTCAAATGAAATGATTGTTTTGTTTCAATATTAAGGAACTCTTTATGAGTCGGAAAGACAACAACACATCAAATGATGGCAAACATAAGACAACAACAGATGAGTCGTTGACAACGATTTGCAGATATATTCCCGACTATAAGGGCTTTAATGACTTGGAGACCAATAGAGTGTCGGAGCTCTCAATGGCTATAGAAATATTCAATTATCCAAAGTCTAAGAACATGACTGAAATGTATAGCTTCGATGACTTCCAGCTAATGACCTCGGTCGTTTGTGACAGAGAATTTGCTCATTTGATTACATTTCTCAAAGGATTGCAATCATTCAATGACTTGAATGACAATGATCAATTGGCCTTGGTCAAGTATGGCTATGCAAATATGTTGGGTGTTATTGTAGCCAAACAATATATTGATAAATATCCGGAATATATAACAATATTTTTGGTAAAGATGAATATATTTATGAAATATTTATTTATTAATAATTAGTTTTATTTAAATATTTACACATATTTTATAAGTTATATTATGTTCAAAATGACCTAACGATAGGATAACGACAATTCGTATCGAATTAATTCAAAAACACTTTTGAATGAATGCAAAAGAATTGTTGGATTTTCACCAAAATTGATGCAAACCATTGCCAGAGGCGAAGAGCTCTCAGAGATGTGGTTTGGACTCGATTTGGATTTAAATGCAATAAATATTGTAATGAAATGAATATAATTTAATATATTTTATATGTTTTTAATATATAAAAATTTATTAATAATAGATAACTGCAATACAAGTGTTTAATCCGGATCATCCGAATGTTATTCATAGAGATAATGTTAAGTGAGTTTAAAATAACAAATAATTTCTAATAATTTTTAATTGAAAAATTTTCTCAAAGACTTCAACAAAAACTATACATTTATTTACTTCAACGCTATTTGCAATCGAAATATCACTCCAAATGTGAAGCAAATGAAAAGCTCTCAAAAGTAATGTATATAATCCAAGAGGAAAATGATTTGAGAATAATAGAAAGGAATGACATGGATGCTAAAGCTCTGGCTAAACAATACAGTCATATATGTAGTCCTCTTCTCAAAGAGATTCATGATTTGGATTAAATAATGTTATTTATATTCAATAAATAAAATTCAATTCAAATGTTATATATATTTGTTATTAATATTTGTGTAAAATTTTATTATAAAAAATAATTTATTCAAAACTCTTCAAAAGTCTTAAAGGGATATCAATAATGCAAATCAAATTTAATGCATTGATTGCATTCTTTGGCTTCAATGACACAATGTTTGTCATTATTAATGACCATTTTGTCACTGAAGAGGTCTTTCTGTATGAAACACAAATACGATAAATGTTTTGACTTTTATTCAAATATCTGACCCTTTTTTTGGTAAGTATGTCAGCACTTGACTAAATATTCTTATTTTTTCAAATTCTTTTAATCATGATAAACCCATATGATTTCAAGATGTAATATGAAAAAAAATCTATTCTAAATAGAATATTTGAAAAGTTATTTATACATCACAAAATATATTCCTAAATTTCAAACCTAATTTAAAGACAAAGTAAAAGAGATTTTTAAATAATTTTTTCACTATAGTATACATAATGTTGCGAAGAATAAAAAGAATATAAAATATTTTTATATAAGCAATGTATTGTTACGGGAAATGATTTTGAAGAATATTTCACTTTTTGTTAAATATCTCACTCTTCCCAAATGATACCCACAGATTTCCTTGAGCGAAACTGTAGTACATATGTGCAGCTCAAAAATGAACCCCACTTTGTCTGTGGGTATACTTTGGGATAGATGTGTAAATCGAGTTTATATTTTGTTAGCATCATTTTCCGTCACAATAAAATTGTTTATATGAATATTTTTTATAATCATTTATTCTCTATTAGGTTATGTATACTATAGTAAAAAAATTATTTAAAAATCTCTTTTACTTTGTCTATAAACAAGGTTTGAAATTTAAGAATATAATGCCTAATATCTCATCACTGTTTACAGTTATAAATATAATTTTTATATAAATTGTCATTAAATG
>JAQIXR010001467.1:0-12384 GCA_034700825.1 Quadroppia sp. Gr-Ori-00064
TTTAGCAGTTAGAGAAAAATGCCCATGGACAATATTGATTGTCTTGACCTATTTTACAAGAAAATCGAAAAAATTTCTGAGGGGGCAGAAGGCCCACTTCCCATAGACTTTAAAACATGGTCCTTTGATTTTATGTAAAATATACGAAAAATATTTATTTTTGATTGAAATCAATTGAAAATACTTTAAAATTTGTGATAAAAATTCATTAATTGATTTTCAATTAATAAACGATTGAATCGTTTATTGAATCAAAACTTAAATAAATTTAAGACAAAGAAAATTAGATTTGAAAAACTATTGTTAAATATTTCAGATTTTACTTATGTGTAAATTAGGACAAAAATGTATTAAAATTGAAATTCAATGAAAATTCAATTATCATAAAAAAATTTTTAAATAAAAACACAAACAAATTATATAATACTTTGTATCCATTTTTAGACCCAAAAAGACCTTAAAATTCATAAACCATTCATAAAAATCATTGAAATTATACCAAAAATTTGTGAAAATAAATTTAAAATAAAATAAAAAAAATACTAAAGACTTGAGAGGGAAATGAGTTGAAATAAAAGGCAATTATTTTGTCAAATGAACTCATTTTATACATAAAGAGTTGTCTCAAAGAATAGCAAAAAAGGAGAGAAAATGTATAATAATTTCAAGTTTTTGGGTTTCAGTCCATTGAAGACAAAGACATAAATATTATAATGACTTTCAATGAATTGAAATCAAAACCAAAACTAATAAACAATTGTTTTTTGCTTCAAAACTAAAGACAATTTTGTGACAAAAAGACCACAAAAATTAGTTTTTTTTTGAATATAAGACAAAAATCAAAATTAATTATAACTTAATTTTAAAACATATTTTGAATTGAATTTTAAAATCAATTAAAAATGATCTCAAATTTGAGACATATTTTTGAAGTGAATCAAATGAATGGTGTATTGAATGACATAATAATGACAACAATAACTGTCTGTCCAATGGTTTGGCCATACCTTCAGCGATGGTCTCTTCGACAGTACATTGATATCTGCCGACAGTAAAGACTTTTCCCAAATAATTGTTATTAGTATTAATGGTATTATTACTACCATTTGGTTCACGATTTGTATTATTGTCTAACCGTTGAAATAATTTTTTCATTTTGTTTGTTGTTTTCAATAATATTTTGCACTAAAACTCAAACACAATATATATATAACACTAATTGTATTGTAAATCGTATTCACAATTGAGTTGCGATTTATTGTTATTATTATTTACAAAACAATTGTTTTTTATTATAAATAAAATGTTTTCAAAAATATATTCATTCAGTGATTAATTTAATTAATAAAAAACAGATTAAAATAAATAAAAAATACGTTCAGTTTTTGGTCTCAAAGCCAATAATGACTAACAGTTTTAACAACAATTATATTATATTTAATTGTGATTCACATTTGATTGGAGTCTTGTGTTTGCCTTTGACTTACATTATATATGTTGTCACTAAAGAAAAAGTGTTATGTTTTCAATGAGAGGGCTCTCAGTCTCACCCGAAGCCATATTTTGACGTCATTGACGTATAGGTGCTGTCCATAAGGTATGACTATATTATTGATAAATTCTCATTGCATTTTGCACTCACAAAACGGTCTCAAATGACATTCAAATCATTATCACATTCACTACTGAAGACATTCATTTAAATTCAGTGTTGTATTCGTTTGAAAACAATTTTGTTTATATTTTGAATACTTTTCACTCAATTTGTGTTTCCTTTCAATTGTTATGTTATTTATTGTCTATTCCTTAACCCTTTGCTCACCAAATGTCTAATGTATTGTTTTGTACATAAATGACGTACAAAAACATTACCAACTTTTGAGTTGTGTCTGAAATGATAGCAATATATTCTTCGCACGAATTCTTGCATAACTTGAATGCAATGTAATATTTATATTATTATTGATTGATTTTTTAGATGAAAACTATTTAATGAATGCATTGTTTAATGTTTTTGTTTTATAGATTAGATAAAAAAATTGTTTCAATTCATTAACCGATGACTCGTTAGGCAAACATTGTTTTATTATAAGTTTATTTGAATTCAAACACAACTGTAATATAATTGTTGATTGGATTACAAGCTCTGAAGAGAAGAGAGACTCAAAATAGACTCAAAATAGAGTTATTTAAATATTAATATTTTTTATCTCAACGTCTGATTGAAATATTGTTAGAATTTTGTCAAACACAGAATAACCACAAAAAGTGTGTTCACATCAAAAGTGAGACCACTTTTAGGTATTCAATGTTCATTAGGTTTGGTTTTATTCTGGAAAACAAGAATATGTCTTAACATAGAAATGTATTGACATTTAGCGATGTTTTCAATTTTTATGATAACTTGTACTTCACCTCAACATCAGCTCCGAGGGTTTCATGCTTTCCACTATCATTCCAATAGAATGATCCAAATACTGAAAGCCCACTTAATAGGGCTGTTGTTCTCTATAGAAGCAATCGTTTATTCATATGAAACATACGAATGATATTTGATATTAAAATCATTTCAAATAAATATTTTCAAAAACAAAGTATTTAAATGTTTACAGAGTTTTACAAATGAGTAATAAAAATGAAAAAATTATTACATTTTTATTTATTTTAAGACTACTGTAGTTTAGCGAAAAGTACCAAGCTTATATAGGGATATATTTGAAACAAATATTTTTATTATTTGTAAGTATTTTTGAAAAATAGAGAATTTTTTCGTTGTTTTTGAATGTTTTTATTTATTGAAAAAATTAACGAAAAATAAAACTTTATCTCAAACTCAATTCAATGAATGTTTTGTTTGATTTGAATCTTTAAAAATCAATTTTTAAAAAATGATAAGATTTTCAAATTAATTATTATTTAATAAAAGTGAACCCTTTTGTTGAACACATGAAAGTGGAGATCTACTTCTGGGTGAAATGGAAGGACAGGGAAGAGTTGTCTGTAGTGACGACCAGAGAGGCCAACATAAGGTGTTCTCAGATTGTACTCAAGTTCTACAAAAGTCTTTGATTTTTGAGACTTAATTGCATTTAATTTTCCTTTACTTTTTATAATTTTATAACATTTCGCAAAAAATAAAATTGTCTTCAATTTTAAAATCAATAATATTTTAATCTCATTTTCCATCAGATTATTAAATATTTTTAGAGATGTTTGGAATGTATTTAAAAATAATTGAACAGACAATCAAAGCGTTTAAAGAAAGGTCAAAACAATTAATATTTTGACGTAAATTTAATAAATAAAAATACATTTATATTAATTGTCTTTATTATTGGGTTTAATGACAAATGGTTTAACAGTTTGTATAATGGATTATATAATGGATTGACTGTTAGTTTAAATTTTATTTTTTTTTTAATGCTTACAAACAGTTATTTTATAACCAAAGCTATCAATAAATAAGTGAAAATAGCTATAAATTTCTAATTATATCTTAATTATAGTTAAAGTTGTTTTTTGTGAAATTATATACAAATGTATTAATCGAAATAATGTCCTAAATATAGAATTCATTTATAAGTCTTTTGTATTAATGTTTTAAATATTAATACAATCATTAAGTCATTCAAAAGTGTTATCAATGTTTAAAATCAAGTAAAGAATAAAAATTTTAATGAAGTGAAAATTTAATGCCAAAAATGTTTATATTATATACTCTTCTGTATAGCTATTAAAAAATAATTAAAGATGTTTTTCTTGATTAAAATATTATAAAAAAATTGAATTTAAAATCAAAAATAAATAAATATTTTATAACTACTAATGAATACATTAAATCGTTTTTGAAAAATATTTTTTTATATAATTTTAAAATCTTTGATCAGATAATGAAGTAATGATTATTCATTATTATCATAACTTAACCTGGATTCTATTATTCATTTACAACAGACCAATTGACTACTGTCTGTAAGGGGGAGAAATAAATAGAAATAATTTTTATTTCAAACGATGATTAGTTTGATTGGGATTTGTTGGTCAACAATGGATTTGAAATGAACTCAGTTTTGCTTTATCTGAGACTCGATAATGAATTACATTTAGAGATAATCACAGAAAACAGTCGTTATATAAAAGCAAAATAAAAACAAAAAATCGATAATAATATGAATACTGTTATAGATATAGCGTTAAAAAAACTTTTAAAACACTTGGAATGGATGTGCTGAACAACATACCTGTGCTCTACATATTAAGAGGAAGATTGCGAAAAGTTAGTAAAATATATTTAGATTTATTTTCGTGTTTTGTTTTTGATTTTATTCAAGGTATAAAAGAGTATAAATGGTCTGAAATCTCTTTCATATCACTCTTTTTTCTCACTATATTCAAAGTCGTCGCAAAGTTACCAATAATTATCATTTGAATACTCTTTTGCAAAGTTTGTCGAAATGTTTATCAGTTTTATATTGTTATCACTTATAGTGCTATTCAATCACTGTTGCGGTGCTTCACATCTCAACCCAACCACTGTTTTGGCATCAAATGGCAAACTCTCGACCAATGTTCAGCACATGAATGTAGGTTCAATGTTTAGCGATACGTATCCACTATATTCCATTCCATACACACCTTTCCAATATTCTGGTTCATACGAGCACCCGATCATTGGAATGCCTATAAGTGAGCGATTTTTATGGATATATTTATAATAAAAAATGATTTTATTTTAGACCAAAACAGTAAATATGAGTTCAATACAAATGCCGATCAAATGGAAAATTATTCTGCAATTAGAAGACAATTGGAACAGATTGTCAGATCTTCGGCACCAGTAGAATATTCTGAACCGCAGGTGATTAGACATCAGTTAACTAATTCGATGGAAAGTACGCCAAAACAATACACACAACCAGTATATGAAAGAAATTCATTTGCAACTGATTTACGACATAAGAAACCATCAAATCCTTCACAGAATTATTATACGAAAAGAATATTAATTCCATTAAACAGAACAGCGATTATAAAGTCTACCACAAGAAGACCAAACCATGTGTTGGAGTCTTCTCCGACAATCACTTATGAAAATAAATTGAAAAATATTGCAAACATTCCCACAACTGATCTCTGGAACAAAAGATCATTTGATAAATACCCACAACAAGAGTCACAACAATTGGAACCACAAACTTATGGCCAAAAAATGGCTGAATTCTATCAACAAATTCATGTCCAAAATCTTAAGAATTGTTCGCGACATAAGACGGAACAGTTTGTACGCCATTCCCTACACAAGTCATTGCCAATCGACAGCTCATCGCCTGAAGAACAGTTGACACGAATGAAAGCAATTGCTTATGAGTTACAAAAAGATATGAAAGACACGGATAAGAGACAACGATTGACACCCGAAGACTCTGAGCAGAATTATAGGATCGTATCGTTCAATGACTTACAAAAAGATCAAAATTATGAATCAAATTCACCGCCAGAACAAACCAACTACTCGTATGAGACCTACAATGAAGACGGTTTTGCTAATTCTGATAGCGATTCCTATCAGACAAATACAGAACCAGAAACAGAATCCGTTGAAAATGTTGGAGAGAATAAGGAAACGACACTAATGTCTGAAGAGTATAAAAAAGATAATGAACTGAAGACACTTTTGAAGCGATTTCTTCAACAATTGGATGACTTGAAGTTAGTGGTCGGAAGGGAATGGCTTAAAGCAAATGGCGATCAATATTCTTATGAATCGAAAGCAAACAATCAATTGGTTAGTCAACGAGTGAGAGAGCCGTCCACTCCTTCGAGAGTCGGTTCCTTTTATGATGAATACCAGAATCAAAGAAGTTTTGAGCAATCGATGGACAAAAATAAATATTAATTGAGATTTGGTATAACTGTATGATTACAGGACAGACCATACCATCCGAAGCAGAATCTATAGTAAAATATTTGTTAAAAATAATTAATTATTGATTCGCTTATAAATATTATACAAATACTCCCTGACCTAAAGAGGGTTGTGCTTTGTATTCAGTATTATATACAGTAAAATATTGTTATCTTATATCGAATTGGTTTTAATATTTGTTTAATTTTCACATAAAAAACATATTTCACATGAATTTAATAAAAAAAATTTCCTGAAAACTTATGCCGTATTTTCCACACATTTATTGCATTTCATATAAGGAAAACATCTTTTCATTTATGTTTTCATTCAATTCTGTCATAAAATGTTTTGTTTATTTCAACATTCATTCAATGTCTTCGTTTCAGTGAATTAGTCTTCTTTTGTGACAAAGATTATGTCAAACTCAAAGTGCAAGACATCGAAGGCCGGGGCCGGCGCCGGAATGGCCAGCTTTTATAACACATCCAAATCACAACTTCATAAGAGAATGTCTTTTGATTTGGTGCCAAAAGTTAGGGAAAATGTGCTGAAAATGTTTGAAAATGATAACTGTATTAGCGATGAGTGCGATATAGATCGCCTCAAAAGCGATGATTGGTTTGTCCAGAGGTTTGTTGAATATTATGACAACGACTCACAAGTGGCGACCAATCAGTTGATAGCGAACCTCAAGTGGAGGAAAGAGTTTGGTCTCAATTCAAGATCTATAGACAAAGACTGCGGGAAAGAGTTCTTCAATATCGGGGCTATTTTTGAATATAATGAGGACAGGAATGGAATTCCTTTGGTAATAGTTTTTGCTTTTTTTTGCTAAAAATTATTTCAAATATTTTAATAAAATTAACTTTAATTCAGCTCTACTTTAGGGGCAAATGTAACCGAAAAGTATCAAAACTACGGCCAGTGATCGAAATGTTTATAATATCAATCATTGAGAGTTTGGATCAAAAGTATGGCAAAAACGGTTTCGTTTTAGTTCTCGACTGTTCTGATTGTGGTCTCAATAACATAAGTATGGATTTATTGAGTTTTCTCATCACAAGTCTTACAGTTCACTACCCATTGGCCATACAATATGTGATTGTCTATAACTTGCCCTGGCTGTTAAGGGGCATTTGGAAGCTAGTGAGGGGCTGGTTAGGAGAGTACCAGCAATTGGTTCAGTTCGCAAACGGCGATGAAATGCAAAAATTTGTTTCCATAGATTTGATGCCCAAATATATGGGCGGAAAATGTGATAAACGTTTTACTGTAGCGCCGGATAACTGTCCGACGGTCTATGAATTGGCCGAATGCTATGGATTCACACAAATGGATGTGAAAAAATATATGAAAATATACGAAGATTTGTTGGAAGAGGCGAAAAATTGTTAACTAATCGACAAATTTTGATATATGAATGAAATGATTGCTTTTCAATATATAAACCGGTTTTTTATGAGTAATTGAATGAAAATATTATTATTTTATATGTAAATTATTTTATCATTTGTTCGTAAAGAAAATATTCGCAAATAAAACCTTTTGAAACATATTTGATGAAAAACCTCATAAAAATCATTATCAAAATTACAAATAAGTTTGATTTTGAAGACATTTCACAAGTGTTTGACAATGAAAACGGTTTTTACGTTTTCATGTCTTTCGTTATCTTTACTAAAAATAAAATTTTAAATTTTATGTTAAAGTTATGTTAATATAAAATTCATACCCCTTTAGGCATATGTTTAAGCATTAAATTCAATCATTTATTAAACATTAGATTATATTAATTCAATTTTGATAAACAATAGCCCAGAGCGTCGAACAGGAAAGGCTTCATTCATATCTCCGATGCCTGAAATAAGCCGTTAATTAAATGGCATTTAATTAGTAATTGATTTAAAGTAATATTTAAATAAAATGTAAAAACATTTCACAAAACATAATATATTGCTAACTATTAATAAAATATACAAAAAATAACAAATTTTTGGTTAATATTATATAATATTTGAAACTTTTGTTAACATTTGGTTTCATATGTGAAATATTGGTCTATTTGGTCCACAATCGACCACTTCGTGTGCCATAAGTCAGGGGTTGAGTTTGATTTGAGATTGAGTTGAGATTCAAGCCTTGGATGTCTTGGTTCAACTGTTCACCTGAATGTATGATACCATCAGTTGATGTCTTGGAGAGCAGTTTCAATGATAAATACCTTTGTTTGTGATCTTTCGTACAATTTTGTCCTTAATTTCAAACTTTTTTATTGAAATTTCTTCATATCTATTGAAATAGATTTCAATTTTCGCCAAATATTTATACTTTTGATCTCTTTTCGATGTCTTGAGAGCTTTAGTCCATTTGCGGTCGATTTTGTCCATCAAGTGATTCAAAGAGTAATCCAATTCAAACAACTTTGAGATCATTGGCGCCAAATCATTGGGCACTTCTTCGGTCAAATCAATGAAATCTTTGACATAGATCTCAACCAACTCTTCGTTGAATACTTTAGACATAATTATTTCAATCAATGAAACGTTTGATTATTTTTATGAATAGTTTGTAACAAATATTAAACAAAATCTTTTAAACGTTTGTCATTCGTATGGTTTGTTTGAAAGCACTTTTGAAATACATTTCATTCACACTTTCTTCAGACTTGAACTTTCATCCCTTTCCTATCAATGCCTACAGTAGCCAATGATTGATAAAGTACGTAATGACCATGGTTATTATTCATTGGTCATTGCCTTAATTTATTTTTAATAAAAGTTTATTTAAATAAAAGTTGACCTCAAATGTTGACCACAAGTGTTGACCACAAATGTAATCCTTTTGTTATATTGACTTTAATTCATAAATGATTTTCCGGTGAATAAAATATTACTTAAAGTTCAGAAATGAATGAATGATTGATATGAATACAGTTTGAAGAAAATCTTTAGAGATTTACATAAATAAAATACTTTTTTGTAAGACTTTTACAGAAGTAATTTACAGAAAAAAAATCTGAAACATTGAGAGGTCAACGCTAGTGGCCTGGGATGTATTTCCTCCAATAAGTTACCATTTAATGAGTAAATATAATATCGGAAAAAAACGAAATTAAATAACTATTTGTATTAAAAATAGTTTACATAACTTTTAGACTTCAATTCAGACCTATATTTGTGTTAAAAGTTGAGCAAAAAATCAAATAATCGGTAAAACAATTGATTCAAAGATTTTTAATTAACTAAATATTGATTTTCCTGTTTTTAAAACCACAAAAAAACGCTTAAACGTTAAGCCCATTGAAAAGAATGGTTAAAATCAATGGCATTGATGTCAAACAAAGTGTCAGACTTTGTTCAGACAAAAAAAGTCAATTTTCCTGGAAATCAGTTTTTCTCGAATACCTTCTAATGGATATCAAAGTGGATATAAAGCCACAAATCATTGAAACATTTCATCCAATTATTTTGAAGTGAAGTTTCGAAACACATCGCACAGAATGGACAGTAAGGCTGTTAACTACAATCCCGACACAGATCCCGGCGCTCGGCAATTGGAGGACTTTAAGAAGACTCAGTTGAATACACGGGTAGGACATGAATGAGTTGTTTGTATTGAATTAATGGTAGAAATGTGTGAACAGACAAAACACATCACTTCCCTGTTTGGAGTTCCCATCGGAGACAAGACTAATATCATTACTGCCGGTGCTCGCGGTCCGGCTTTAGCTCAAGACATCGTATTCATGGATGAAATAGCGCACTTCGATCGGGAAAGACCGCCGGAAAGGGTTGTGCATGCGAAGGGTGCAGGGGCATTTGGTTATTTCGAAGTGACTCGGTCTGATATAACCAAGTATTGCAGGTCAGCCCTGTTTAGCGAAGTCGGCAAACGAACACCAGTTGCCGCCCGTTTCTCAACTGTTGTCAGGGAAAGGGGTTCTGCTGACACCGTTCGAGACCCGAGAGGTTTTGCGGTGAAGTTCTACACAGAAGAAGGCAATTGGGATTTGGTTGGGAACAACACTCCCGTGTTCTTTGTGCGCGACCCCTTCCAGTTCATGTCTTTCATCCATTCCCAGAAACGCAATCCACAGACAAATCTATTGGATTTCAACCAGAGATGGGATTTCTATACCTTAAGACACGAGTGCTTATATCAGTTGACGTTCATGTTTGGCGACAGAGGTATTCCCGACGGGCACCGGCATATGGATGGCTGGGGCTCCAGTACTTACAAACTGGTGAACAACAATAATGAACCGGTTTATAATAAATTCTATTGGAGGTGCGATCAGGGGGTGAGAAATCTAGACGTCGATAGGGCTAATAGACTCGTCGGTAAGGGTTTGAAAAGTTTTTTGATTTGATTTTCAATTATACAAAACATGTGAAAACATTTAGTGACAGACCCTGACTATGGCATCCATGACCTGTTCGATGCCATTGCTCGCAAGGACTACCCTTCCTGGACATTGCACATACAGGTGATGACGTACAAACAGGCGGCCAATTGGGAGTTCAACCCCTTTGACATAACCAAGGTTAGTTGACATACTACTCATATTGTATTGAAAGTCTGTTCCAAAACCATTGAAGACATGGCCAGAAGACGAGTTCCCGCTCATAGAAGTCGGAAGAATGACTTTAGATAGAAATCCGACCAATTATTTTGCAGAAGTCGAACAGTTGTCGTTCTGCCCGTCCAATAGGGTTCGTGGCGTTGAGTTCAGTCCCGATAAGTTACTTCAGGGCCGGCTGTTTGCATATCAGGACACAGCCAGACATCGGTTCCTAATTATAAACATTGAATCAAATTATTATTTATTAAAAATGTTTCAAATCTTTTAGAATTGGTGCCAATTTTCACTTGATTCCAGTGAACCGTCCGATAGCGCCGACAGTTCACCCGACCCAAAGGGATGGACCAATGATGACGGGCACGAATGAGGGAAACGCTCCCAACTATTACCCGAATTCGTTCTTGAATGCCACGGATGACCCGAAACGCTATAATGAGTTTCGTTTCACTTTGAGTACCACTACTGATGTCGACGTCGACCGGTTTGAGGGCAAAGATGAGGACAACTACACACAGAGTCGTCAATTCTACCTGAGCTTCACCGCTGATGAGCGGCGCCGACTGTTTGACAACATTGCCTCTGAATTATCACATGTTTACGACTTGATCCAAGAAAAGGCATTCTCTATGTTCGACAAAGTGGACGCTTCTTATGGGGAAGGGGTTCGTAAGGCTGTCCAAAGGGCACAAAATGCATTAAATGCATAAAAAGTGTTTTAATTTAATTGATGAATATTCTGATAATTAGGTGAAGGGTCTTATTATTATAATTGCAATTTTGACACGAATTGAATAAAACATAATGTGTTAGAAATTGTTGTGTTGTGACCACTGTGTCAAAGGTCAGGCCATTGTTGACATCATTCGAAAGATTGCTATAATTGCAGACTTGAGCCAATTGTTGGCACTCTGTTGTTTTAGGTCAGGTCAGGTCAGGGGCGAGACAACAATTGGCTCATATCTTCGATTGCATCGAATTTTGATATATTTCTCATTGACTTCAAAGCCATTGATTTGACTAAAGTTTTGTTTAAAGTTTTAATTAAATATAAATTTGATTAAAGTTTG
Organism: Quadroppia sp. Gr-Ori-00064; assembly: GCA_034700825.1. Classification (NCBI taxonomy): domain Eukaryota; kingdom Metazoa; phylum Arthropoda; class Arachnida; order Sarcoptiformes; family Quadroppiidae; genus Quadroppia; species Quadroppia sp. Gr-Ori-00064. Next base: position 11,558 of record JAQIXR010001467.1, read on the forward strand.
AGTTTTGCATAAAATGACTAAAAATAAAGACAAAAATCAGTCGAAGACAAAGACAGGGGAAGTAACCATAGCTATGGCCGACACCAAAGACAGTAAACAAATAAATGATTCGAAAATTGATTCAAAAATTGTTTCAATCAATGAGAAGTCAGACTTTGAGAAACGACTGTCCAAAAAGTCAATGGATAGCAAAGAAAGTGATAGTAAAGTGAATTCTAGAGAACCCAAAAGTTTGAGTTTGAGTGCAGAGAGTGTTTCGACTGATTCGATGAGTTCTGACAGCTCTCGGCTCTCAAAGGGTTGGTCAGGCGTTGTCGGACAGTTCAAATCAAAGGTGGGTTCATTAGCAGACTTGGCGGACCTGTTGTATCCGCTCAGGTATTGGCACGGGAGGATTGCCTGTGCAATTGGTTTTCTACTCATGGTATTAGTTGTGCTCATTTTGCTCTATATTGCCGACTATTGGGGTTAAAGACATCCTTTCATTCACTATAAATTGCATTCAATTTTTGTTCAAATATTAAAATAAAGTTTTAATTAAAAACAAAATTTGATTTTAATTTTTTTTTACTCAAATTATTATCAAAATTCATTGTTAAATAAAATTAATTCAAATATTTTTATTGTTTTCATATATTTCGAAAATATTCTCTTTTTTTAACAATATTTTCAAAATTTTTATTTTAAATCAATTTTCAAATTTTGTTTCAAACCGTCAATCGTTTCGTTTGACCAACAGATTGTTTAAAGACATACACTCGAAGACACCACAATCTTTATGGCAAGAATGGCTGTCATTTGATAATTTCTGAACCGATTCTGAAATT
>JAQIXR010001468.1:0-12366 GCA_034700825.1 Quadroppia sp. Gr-Ori-00064
GAGAGAGAGAGAGAGAGAGAGAGAGAGAGAGAGAGAGAGAGAGAGAGAGAGAAATCATTTTCACACATCCCAGTCCTCTATAATCATCTGCGAACACTTCTCCCCCACCAAAACTGCCGGCGCATACGAACCGCTATTCGGTGTCTCGGGATATATGGAAGTGTCGGCCACTCGTAGCCCCAGCACATGCCTGACACGACATCTCTGATCGACGACGACATCGGTCCTATTCCTGGCGCCCATACGACAACTGCCCGACGGATGTATGTCTGCCTCCGACATCTGTTTCGCATAACAGCGCAAGTAGTCGTCGCACCCGTGTATAGGCCGGTCGCCACACAGCTGACATTGAGGTATAGGCGCCGTGAGCTTCACGTACTGCGCGAATGGCGTCGCCTCATATATGTAGTACCAGAGCTTCAGCGCATCGACCGTATCGGCCATGTCTTGGGGATGGGTCAGGAATTGCGGATCAATCAATGGATAGGTGAATGGATCCTTTGAGGCCAGTCGTATCGTGCCCTTGCTTTTAGGGCGACTGAGAACCGTTCCCATTGTCAACGTGTCGGTGCTTGTAATGTTGACGGCACTGCTATTCAAACTGTACCCCTTAAACGCAATACCCAACAGGTGTGCATTCGACCAGTCCTTGCGTGGGTTACCGGCGCTACTGATGTACGTATATAAGCTAACCGGCCATTCAGCTAACGGTCCCGTTTTGTTGTAATACAGTTCCGACAATTGGTTGACGTTTAGCTCCGCCGCTGTATTCACAAACCCCTCGCCCCTTAAAGTAGCGTAAATAGTGACGCGCACATGATTGGCGAAGTTGAGGCCGACGGGAAGGTCGATGAGCACCGGTATGCCCAGTGACGTCAAGTGCTCCTTAGGTCCGATTCCGGAAAGAATTAGAATTTGTGGCGAATTCATTACCCCTTAAAATGAGATCAAAAGTACATATATCTTAACATTCAGGCGCTCTCATAGAACATACCGGCGCTCAAAATAACCTCTTTTTCAGCGGTCACGCGATATGTGCGCCCATTTCGGACAAACTCTACGCCACTGGCCGTCAGCATACCTTTCCTGGTGATAAAGAGCACGCGCGAGACGTGCGCTTTGGCCACGATATGCAATGTGTTTGGATAGGGATTGGGATCAATGTAGGCGCAGGCGGTACCACACCTCAAGCCGTCCCGTTTCGTCTTCTGTACGATCAACGTACCGATCTGTGAGCGCCCGTTCTCGTCGACTGTCCCAAAGCCCAGCGCATGGAACTGTCCGGTGAGCAGCTGTAGTATGGGGTCAACCCTTCCCTCAACGGAGACGACGGGCAACAGGCCCTGCGTTCCGTGATATCCCGGGTTATTGCGTACGAGCGCCAAATCTGTATTGTTTTCCGCTTTGATATAAAGGGGCAAAATATCCGCATAAGACCAACCGTCGGCGCCGTACGTTTGCGCGAAGTTATCGTAGTCGTGACGACTGCCCCTTCCGTAGTGCCCGCCATTGTGCGAGGAACTGCCGCCCAGCCCTTTGCCCATCTCATCGCTCAGTGGACCTCGAAATGCGAGGCCTGCATTCGCTTGAGGAACGTTGACAAACGGCCAGTTCAGGGATGGCTGATTGAGTACCGCAAACCTCATGCCGGGAATGTCATTGAAAACGGCATTCAGAGCCCCTCCCGCCTCCAACAGCAGCACCCTATGGCGGCCACTCGCGGCGAGTCGATGGCCAACGATGGAGCCGGCAGTGCCGGCGCCCACCACTACGAAGTCATAGCTCGTGAGCCAACGGTCTCTTCCGGCAGTGATTTCGTGAATGAGTTGTCTTTGAAGTGTTATAAGCGTTAGACTTATGAGACGAAGCGATAGCGTTGGCATCATTTTGTGAATCCCTTTCCCATTCGTACCTTGGTGCAATGACTGGCCTAGATGCAATCTGCATATATTCATAGATGTTTTTTTTCATCCCTTTCCATATATGTGTTACACATGTGTTGTGTGAATGAAATTGTTTTTTAAATGTATGCAAAAAATTATTTTAAAAATGTTTTTCGTTTTTTTATATCAAAAAACACTTCTCATATATTTTACTCTCATATCAGTGGCGCTGAACTATACATCCCTTTCCCTCCAACAGCTATAATTAATGTTAAAACTCAAGGATATTCTGAATATTCAGTAATAGTTATAACAAGAAATGAATTGATTTTTGTTTAAATAATGTTTTTCTTACGAAAAAAAACATGAATTTTATTATAAACTTTTCACTTGATTTGGTCTGTCTTCAAACGCATCGCATGTCGTGTAGGTGTCGACGCTCTCTATGAACTCGACGTCGTGTATCGGGGGGTAGACGTCGTTGGTCTTGGGTCTGATGTACTCAATCAGTGCGTAGGTATTCCACGCCAACCACAGCACATACCCGACCAATAGGGCCATTGAGATGTACAGCGGATTGCCTTTCCATGAAGTTGTCCAGCCCTTGATAGGCGCCGCCGCTTCCCATACATACCCGGCCAGCACTGGGAACGAAAGAAGTATGTTTGCGTCGTTCCATGTGTTGACCCAACCCCTGATGGGCCACACGTCCCACACATAGCATATATAGAATGTGAGCCATAGATAGTGTATGGCTAGCCATAAGATACCGACGCCGCTGGCCATGAGTCGCGACAGCCACTGCGAGCGCCGTCTCAATCGTATGTACCGATAAGGACAGAGACATCGCGCGCATCGGTCTCTCTGTGAGCGACGTATCGACTCTCGAAGACAGTCCCCGCAAACACAACCGTCCGCTCCTCGACAATAGCACAGGCGGTGGTGGAAGCGATTGTAGCGATTCCTGTGTCGGATGTCTGTCTCGAAGCCGTGACACATACGACACCGGCACTGGTGGTCGTGAGCCATGTATATTCGTACCTACAGGTGCTCTGTTTCAAAAGGGTTGAGTCGAAAGAAATTGATTGCAAAACAAAAACAAAAATATTTTTCACAAAATTTTTTAAAGAATATTTTCTTCGCTTAAAATTCATAACAAATTTCTCAACAATTGAATAGAAATACAAAAAAAAAATAATTCTTTAAAAAGTTTTATGACTTATTTCGAGCACACGAACAAAAATGGCGACCACAATGACCCGGGTCTTCTACGACAGACAACGGTACCGGCACTGTATGGTCGATGCTATTCGCGAGCGCCTACACTATGACGGCGGTCGTCATGTGCTTACAGTGGCTTCACGTGCGAACAGCCGGTGCTCTACAGGTGAATGAATGATTTTATGGGGTTTTTTTCGAGGATTTATTTTTAAGGGGCTTTTTCAAAGGGTTTATACTTAAGGGGCTATTATAAGGGTTTGTTTTTCAAATTTGTGTGAATTGATTTTATTGTGAAATATTTCAATAAAACTATTGTTTAAATGATTTCATAATTTATATAAAAAATCTATTAATCAAATGATGGGCAAAAAATACATGACATCCCTTGCCGTTCCTCCTCCTCATCAGCCCCTTTCAGGCCAACGGTTCGCGCCGTCAATCCTAATCACCTCTCCATTGATCATCTGATTCTCGATCAGCGTCTGAACCAATGCCGCGAACTCTTCCGGTCGGCCCAAACGCGACGGACAGGGAGTCGTCATTTTGATGAACTCCAACACTTCCGGCGAATCGCACCGTTCGACCAAAGGGGTGGCGAAAAAGCCCGCCGCTATCGTATTGCACCGGATGGCCAGTTGTGCCAAATCTCTTGCAATGGGAAGCGTCATACTGTTGATGGCCATCTGTGTGGCACTGTATCCCACCTGACCTTCATGTCCATCGGTGGCCAAATGGCTCGACGTGTTGATAATGACTGCTCGAGTGCCTGAGGACAGGGGTATAACTGGTTTAGACATAGCATAAGTGGTGAAGACAGGGGTATAAGTGGTTAAGACATGGGTTTAAGCATTGTTGAAGACATGGGTTTTAGTAGTGGTGAAGACAGGGGTATAAGTAGTGATGAAGACATGGGTTTTACTAGTGGTGAAGACAGGGGTATAAGTGGTTAAGACAGGTGTTTAAGCAGTGGTGAAGACATGGGTTATAGTAGTGGTGAAGACAAGGGGTATAAGTGCTGAAGACATAGCAATAAGTGGTGAAAACGGCCAATAAATACCGGAATCATTCAATTGATTTTTGGCCATCACTTCCACCGCAAGTCTGATGGCGTTAAAAGTGCCACAAATGTTGATATCAATCAATTCCCTGAAGTCTTCGAGACGTTGTGGTCTCTGGGCCTCGAAGTTGTACAGCTTGAAGGCGTTCGCGACGCCGGCACAGTTGACCAGCGCGTCCAAACGCCCGGTGCCCGACGCGCCGTCGACACAGTGGCCCAGCGCCTGAGCCAGGTCTTCGTCGCGGCGGATATCACCTGAAAAATCACATCTAATGACAGAAAAACCCCTGTTTTGAATGAGACATACCTTTGACTGCAATGACATTGTCGTTAGGGATGGCACACGGCTTCAGATCCAGGGTCACCACTTTCACGCCGGCGTCGGCCAGCCGTCGGCATACGGCCAGCCCTAAGCCCGAGCCGCCGCCCGTCACCAACGCTACCATACCTTTTAATTGGGCGAACATTTAAGGGGCGAAAAAACACACACAAAATATATGTGGTGTTAAAAAACACGTGAATTTTGTTTACAAGTATAAAACGTGACGTTATTTGTGTGTGAACACAATGAACACTATGGCTGAGTCGTAACGTTATTTGTGTGTGACGTGAATTTTATGCAAAATCATTGCCTGTGTATTGTCTGTAAAAACAGTGTTAAACACATAACGAAAGTTTGTTACCTTTTATACACGCGTTGAGCATATGGTTAACAGCTGTGAAATAGTCACAGATCTTATGACAACAGTTAGTATTGATTATCACGTTTTTGAGTCACTTATTCATCGCCTGTTTGTTGTTGTGGTTGTGTTTTGTCTTTGATTTTTACCCATCAATTGATCCGAAAGAACTGATCACACAATGTCTTCAGTGAGCGACGCGAAGGCCGTCTACGATCACCTGCGCCAGGAATGGGCGAAAAAGGCGCCCAACCTTAGCCTCTGTGGCCAATACTTGGCCCAATTGAAGGTCCTGTTGACGGGGCTGTCGTTTCTGCCCACCGATGACTCCGTGTCCAAATCGGAGCTCATTATCTCGCGGGACGTCTTAGAGATCGGCGCTCTCTATAGCATTGCACTCAAAGACATCCCGTCTTTCGAGAGATATCTCTCACAACTCAAGTGCTATTACTTTGACTATAAGTGAGTTTTTATGCCTATTACTACTGTTGTGACCATTAGCTAACTGTCCTCTCTCTCGCCGGCACCGGTAGCTCACAGATGGCCGAGTCCTCCTTCAAGTATCAGTTGCTGGGACTCAACCTCTTGTGTCTGTTGTCTCAGAATCGCGTCGCGGACTTCCATACGGTATACACAGCCTATCAGTGCATGACTTTAGACCACTTATACCTCCCGTTCCTCTCTCTCTCACTCTCTCCCGAACCAGGAACTGGAGCTCCTGCCCATGAAAGAGATCCAACAGAACGTCTATATCCGACATCCCGTCTCATTAGAGCAGTACCTGATGGAGGGCTCGTACAACAAGGTGTTCCAGTCGCGGGGCAATGTGCCGGCGCCCTCCTATAGCTTCTTCATCGACATCCTGTTGGACACGATTAGGGAAGAGATCGGCGCCTGCATTGAGAAGGCCTACGAGAGGATAGGGATCACAGAAGCGGCGCGACTGCTCTTCTTCGAGAATGTGCGCCAACTGCACGACTTCGGCGCCAAACGGGACTGGGAGTGGCACCAGACGACCATAGAGTTCCCGATGGCGAAGGCGATCGGCCACACGCTCAACAGCATACCCGCCCAACAGCTCTCGGAGCAGATCGTCGACTACGCGAAGGAGTTGGAGATGATTGTGTGAAATGGTTTTTCGCCACTCGTTTCGTGTATATGAAATGGCTTTTCGCCACTCGTTTTTGAGATATGGAAAAAAGTGTTTTTCAATTGAAAAATGACTTTTAATTTATATTAAAAGAGAATTTAATTTAATTTTCACTTAAGAATTGAAATAAAAATAAAAATTTCTTTTGGTTTTCAAATACATAACAAACGAAAAAAAAATAATTTTTTGTAATAAATATTGAATTAAAAAATAATTTTCTTTTCGTTTTTCAATAAATAATAACTTTTTTTAACGAATAAATATTTGTTTCAAAAAAAAATTATTTTTTTCACAACAAATGAATGAATGATTGGTTTGACTACATATGAGAGACGCACAGACAGTATATACACGGCCAGGGGCTGAGGGCGCCAACACCTCAGCCCGCGGTTATTCTGATGACCACCTGATTACTGACTGAAGGCCTCCTCTGGTTGGGTGTGGGCTGTGGTGTGGGAATGGATGTGGGAATAGTTGTGGGAATGGGTTTGGTTTTGGCATCGCTCTTACCGTCGACGCCATTCCTCTTCTCGGCAATAGTGATGGTCTGCTTCTCACGCAATGACCTCACGATACACACGGCCAGGAAGATGAGGAACGGGCCGAATATGATGTTCTCCAACACGATAAACACGATGAGCGTTGAGTGCCATTCGCTGTTGAGCCAACCGATGAGCCACCAGTTGACCAGGATCAACTTGGCCAGGATGAGCAGGAAGCGATAGATGAAGAGACGGGTCATTTTGTGGAACATTTTTTCTTTCAATTAAAACTATTTTTTTTGTCTCACTTTTATTCAAATGTTTTTCAAATAGTTTTTTCACATTTTTTTCAACACATTTTCAACACTTTTCTTCACATTATTTTTCGTGTAATAAATATAAAGAATATTTTCGACAAAAAAATTCTGTACAATATTTTTGACAATAATTTAAATTCAATATTAATTTCAGTGAAAAACAAAAATATTTCATAAAAACTATTGTCAAATGACTTCAAGTCTCTACACAATGATAAAACACATCCTGAAGAGCACTGTTAGAACAAATCGTACTGTCCTTTAGTGAAGATATGCCACAGAAAAAAGAGACTTCTTTTAATCACTCGAGTGTTTGATAGGGTTTTTCTTTCTCTACCGTCTCTTATCTGAAGATATATTTCTCTTAAAAAAACACAAATCAAACTATTATGACATTGGGTGCAACACAAACACCCTGGGAGGTATCCAGCACCATTAGCACCTGTGCAATACCCGGGTCAATGCTGTGCAATTCAGTGCAATGCAATTCAAAAGTAAAAGTTTTTCCGCTTTTCGATGAGTCAAACGATTGCAAGAAATTTCATATAAAATTTTTTTTTTTATATAATTTTTTTGTTGCTTTTAATCAATACTTTTGTCTATTGTTTGAGAAAATTATTGTTTATTTTTTATCTGTAATTAATGTAAAAATATATTCAAATTGAAAACTAATTAAAAAAAATACGATTTTTTCGCATATATTTTGACAGAAAAAAATGTTTTTTTTTCTATACCTAAAGAATAAGTGAAATATTTTTCTCTATAAGTCTTTTTGATAAGAATATTATTTTTATATTTAATTACTTATTAAACGATAATTACAAACAACTTATGATTTTTTTTTCGTCTGTCGTTATCGACAGAAAATACTTTGATTTGAAACAAAATAATCCAATCGATTGATAATGAAATTCAATTATTCACTGCTTTTTTCGTCTCTAAAGGATCTAAAGATATCAGACATACAGTCGAACCTCAAAAACAATTTTCAATATATTTATTAACAAAAAAAAAATATATTTTTAACTAAAAAACAAATACCCCTTACAGTAAACACACTAAAAAAACCCTTAAAATTAAAATTCTGTTTCACAAGAATTTCAACAACAAAAAAATTATTTCAATTATTGTATTCTTAGCTAAAAAAATAACTTTCAATACATTCTAATCTCAAAAAATCAGGGGTAAGGGGGAAAAGAAAAATACATTCCCTTCTACAGCATCATTTAACCATGCTAATCCAGGCTGGAGGGGCGTGAAAACCAGGGGCAAAATAATTTACTAAATACAGTTTTCGTCGTCTAAAGACAAACAATGCATTTGACGGTCACGTCGTTTATGTGCAGCCCATCACATATTAGGCATACTTTATGTCAAGTATTTGTTATTGTTTTTCACAATTGTCTCAACAATTGTCTCACGAAGTGATTCCAAGCGAATGGATTCGGACACCGACTACGAAGACGAGGGCCAGTACGAGGAGGACAAGGATCTGACGGACGTCGAGGAAGAGGAGGCGACGGATGAGCCGACGGGTGGCGACGACGAGGCGTCGGACGCGTTGACGCCCGAAGAGCGCCAACAGAAACTGGACGACTGTCTGGCCCTCTTCGCCACCGAGGACTACATCATGGAGCCGGACATTGTCCAGACGCTGGGCGACTACTTCAAGGCAGGGGGCAGTCCGGAACAGGTGGTGGAACTGCTGTCCGGCAACTATCACGCGATCGCCCAAACGGCTAACCTATTGGCGGAATGGCTGATCATGACTGACCTGAAGATCGCGGACGTCCAGTCCCTCGTCGAGGAGCACCTGAAGGCGATGATCGTCAAGCACTTTGACCCCAAAAAGGCCGACTCGATCTTCGAGGACGAGAAGGGAACGCCCGGTTGGCTCACGGAGATGATTGGGCACCAGACCTGGCGTTCCCTTATCTACCAACTGGCCGAAGACTATCCCGACTGTCTTATGTTGACCTTCACTGTGAAGCTCATATCCGACGCCGGCTTTCAGGGCGAGATTACCTCCATTTCCACCGCCAGTCAACAGCTGGAGGTCTTCTCCCGTATACTCAAGACGTCTATCAATAACTTTCTCGAAAGGGGCGAAGAAGTGCTCGACTCAAATCTCAACGAATTTATTGTAAATACATTTTCCCTTAAAAAATAAGGGGCTTTTTTCAACCCTCAAATTGAAAATAAGGGGTTTTTTATCTGTTTTTTCAAATTTTTTTTTTAAAATCAAAGCCTTTTTTTTGTTTAGTTTTTTATATGTTTTGTATTTGTTTGATAATAAGGGGTTTTTTTTGAACAGTTTTCTGTTTTTTGTTCACTTGAAAATAAGGGGGTTTTTTCCAAAACAGTTCATCTGTTTTTCAAATTGAAAATAAGGGGTATTTTTATCTATTTTTCAATTTTTAAAATCAAGGATTTATTGAATAGTTTTCATCTGTTTTGTATTTCGTTTGAAAAACAGGGGGTTTTTAATCAAAATTTTTAACACTTTGTTTCCCTCCCCCTCACAGAAAATGGTAACACACGGCGAACACACGTTCCTCTACTCGCAGGCGATGCTCCACGTGCTCGCCCAAGAGGGCAAAGGGGGCGCCAACATTAAACGGCTGGCGCAGGAGATCTCGGCGTTCGCCCAGCGCCAGGGGCACGACGCCACGCCCATACTGTTAGCCCTGAGCGGCGCCTCCGCTCACCCCCGCGTGAGTCAGGCGCTCAGCGCTATGCTAGCGAAGAACGCGCTCAACCCGGCGGACATAACGGTGCTGTGGAAAGCATATCAGGCCGCGGAGGCGCCGCCCGTGGAGCTTCTCCGTGCGCCACAGCTCCTGGACCTGCTGCTGGACGCCCTGTTCCGGCCCCTATCGAAACTACACGCCGAACACAAACCCAAATACATATATCTGTTGGCATTCGCGGCGTCGGTACACGAATCGCACGGCGCCGGCAAAAAGGCCAGCGCCCGTAAGCCCGTCAACAAGGATGAGCTGAAGGCGACGATTCAGGCCATCGAAAAGGTCAGTGCCATCTGCACGGAGAAGAAGGGCTCGTCGGAGCTCCTGCCGGAGCTGTCGGCGATCTTCCAGTGCATCCGATACCCGGTGTGCGCGCTCGGGGTCTGCCATTGGGTGCGCTCTGTCGTACTGGAGAAGACATACTTCCAGCTGAGCACCGATCACACGCCCCTACATCTGGCGCTGTTGGATGAGGTGAGCACCTGTCACACGACACTGCACGGGAAGGTACTGGAGCTCTACGTGAGTATCTTCGAGGCCACGCACGACGAGCTGGAAGTGTTGGCGCAGTTGGAGGTGAAGAAGATGCTGTTGGACCGGATGGTGCACCTGCTGTCCCGGGGCTGCGTCGTGCCTGTCGTCAACTACATCCAGGCGTGTATAGAGCGCGGCGAGACTGACCTCGCGCTCATCCGCTACTTCGTGTGCGAAGTGTTGGACGTAATCAGCCCTCCCTTTACCGCGGAGTTCGTGCAGCTCTTCTATCCCGTGGTCGCCAATAGGGACGTCACGGGGAGTATGCGCTCCGACGCCGAGCAGTCACTTGTGTCCGATTTCATCAACCATTGCAAACAGAACTATAAGTCATTCGTTTAGAAGTAAAGCCGTTTTATGACTTGTTGTCGACAAAAATAAAAAACAGTTTTTCTTTTAATATAAAAAGTATTGAAAAACAAAAAAATATTTTTAAAGTATTTTTTAATACAATTTTTAATGAAAAACAAATTTTTTTTGAGTAAAGAATTGAATGCAAAAAACTTTCTGTGAATTCATGTCTCAATGTCTTTGAAGACAAACATAAGCTTTTGAATCGATTTATTAAAATAACATTTATTTCAATGCATTTCATGTAATGAGAATTCAATTGAGTTTTTGATATACAATTTAATTGAAAAATAAAATTTATTTTTAAAAATAAAAATTTTTATTAATACTAACAATTGGTTCAGAATTTTTTTATTGACAATCAATTCCTGTAATGAAAAGCCATTGAAAACTATTAGTGAAAAACACTTTTTTCTCGTATTCTTTGAATGCATTTCATTATAGATCTCGAGATTTAATGTCAATCAGTGTTTGAAATGAGATTTTCTGTTCATTTGCTTTCGATTCAAACAATTCATTAAAAGCAAACAAAACGAAAAAAAGAAATGTTTTCAAAACTTTTAGCGATTTTATTCATCCCTGGCCTCCAATGTCTCACCATTTGTGATCTCATCCAAGCCAATGGCGTCTACACCGGTGTCCATGTCTTCCACTATTGGTATCCATCGATGAATGGAAACAATACGGAAGTGAAAGACAAATACCAGATGTGGACAAACGGCAGGAACTGGTCGTTCACTATAGAGAAGAGCGATAACAATGAGAGACCACTTGTGGTCAAAGTTGACGACAACTTAAGTGTGGACTCAATTGAAGGCAAACCAATCATTCGGTTCGGAGTGAGAGGTGTCTATAACGACACGAAACAAGGACACGACATGCCCTACCTGTGCGATGTCACCGATCAACCGGTATGACTCTTATGGCTCTTCTTTTTTCGACATCTCATTACATATCTGTCCATAAAATGCCGTCTCTTTAAGGTTAACATAAGTTGTCACAACGTATGGACTGATGAGCACCGTATGGAAGATAGTAACCATCGGTTGGGCTTTCCTCCCGACTCTATAGTCATATTCAGCGCATATATCGAGCGTCGGGAACGCCATAAACAGGTCGTCGTTTGGGACAAAAGTGACGGCGATATTCAGTACCTATTCTTTGAGGGCGGACATGTGGTCGATAAGGGGTCGGTGCTGAGAATCAGTTTCCAGCCCTCAGAGCTCTGTCCCAAATGCAAAAAACCACTGTTTATGGCAATGTTAAACGAATCGCTTCGCAGACAACTGGAGGGTATTGTCGACTATAGTGTGGACCAAATGAATGGACATCTCCTGTGGTTCAACATTAGTGGTCGACCAAAATATTGCTTCACACCCGATGGTCAGGCGCTCTCGAAACAGGTATTCAGTTTAAAGGGTTTTGAAACTGTTTTTTTGTGATTATTTTTTTGTGACATTATTTTAGTGCAATTCCTTTGAGGAGATGACACCGTTTGGGGGCCATTGCTTTTCGTCCACCCGTTCCTCGCAGTCGTGGCTGACATGGCTTTGGATAATACTAATGATTATAGCATTAGTAGTCGTTATGTGTTGTCTATGTGGTCTAATTCTGTGCTTCTGTTGAACATAACGTTCCCAACGAATGAGAAATTATTTATCATTTTATATATTTCTAAAAATTCATTTCATTTGACATAAAATTTCATTCAGTTTTTGAATACAATTTAATTGAAAAATAAAGTTATTTATAAATAACAAAATTTAATGTAAAGAATATCTCTTTTATTATACAAATTGGTTCAGAATTTTTTTTGACACTCAATTCCTGTAATGAAAAGCCATTGAAAACTATTAATGAAAACACATTTTTCTGGTATTCTTTGAATGCATTTCATTATAGATCTCGAGATTTAATGTCAATCAGTGTTTGAAATGAGATTTT
>JAQIXR010001469.1:0-12364 GCA_034700825.1 Quadroppia sp. Gr-Ori-00064
AATCAACGATAACTTCTGTTAAGGCGAGCGCTTATGCTTCACATGACGGGGTATTAACGGAAAGGATGGTTATGGAAAGGGTCGAAGACGCTATAGAACAGCATAAACGCAAGATTGAATGGCAGGCCGAAGAGGAAAGGGTTAAGACTATTGCCTTGACTTGTAAAGAGAAATCCTATTCCGTTGTTTGATTGGAGTGTTGGTTAGGTGTCGATGGCGTGAGTTGTGGTCATGTCGTCGTTGGCCTCATCGATGGCACTGTCGACGGAAGGTTCGATTGCGGTGTCGATGATGGCCTCATCCCACGGCCCGTATATGTTTCTATTGACACAAATGTATATATTTTTAGATATTTTTATACAAATTCTTTGATATCATGTCAGACATGACTCGAGACCTACTCTTTGTACTTCTGGCACCGGTAGAATCCGAGCGGACAAATGAAATTAATGCAAACCAATAGTAAAATAAATAACATTAGATATATGAGAGCACAGGTAGTCCAGAGAAGGATGAAAGATGTGCTCCAATAGAATAAAGTCAAACATAAGTTTATTTTCCAGTTTTCTGTTTGTATTCTTCGTCTCAGAATCGCTGATAAGACAAAGATATCGGAAGCGAATATGAGTAAAGCCAAGGCATGGTATGTCGTAGAGAGTCTGGAGGCCAGACATACGCCACCGAATATGGCGGCGTTGAGGGAGACCTGTTTAGACAATGAGAACAGGTATATAAAATGCAAATAAGGGAATGGCATTACGGGAGTGCTGACTATGGCTGCCTTCGCCCCGTAGTTGTAAAACGTCAGGTGCACTAACATCATGACTGTGACCATTGCATAGATAGTGTCTGTGCTTATCGTTTCCGTTAATGTCTTCAGTATCGGAGAGACAGCGAAACCACTGATGAGGAAAATGGCGGCACTTTTCAACTCATTGATCACTAATTGTTTCAATGAAATAATCGATTAATGGATTCAATGAACCACTAATTCATACCATCATTAGTCGGTGACACGAATATAAGAGTTGAGTACAAGAAGAGAGTTATGAATGCGATTGATATACAAATGGCAATCGACAGCAGAGGTCGACCTGAATCCAAGTACAAGAAGACAACGATAAAGATTATTATCGAACAGATCTCTTGAGTCAATGCTGTCGACGATAGGACACAGTCTTTGAGTTCATACTTCTGAAGGTTCACTAAAAGACATAAAGATTACACAAAATTTAAATTCTTTGATATTTTATACCATTTTTTCGCAAGTCTTTGAGGAAAGACGGCGGGACGTAATGGTCGGCCACTCCTTGTCTTTCGTACAATACTTTCTTCCATTCATTGATATCTTTGGTATGACTTTTGGTCATTACTGACGAGAGGAACGACGAGTGGACGGGCGTTATATACGGGTGTCTTATGTCTGGCCAAAACAATTGTGCCACAGGTGTGGGCGAGGGATGATAGAGGTGTGGGTCGGTATGACACAGACCTGTCCAGTGGTGTCGTGTGAGGAACCGGTCAAACGGTAAGCGCTGTCTTTGAGTTCAAAACGAGTAAATCGTATAATAAATGTCAAAATAAGTGATGTTTTGAGACATTAATGATTTGATTGACAATCGGATCCACAGTTAGAACAATGACATCGAAAGTGTTGAAAGCGTTAAACAATTAATTAATTGTTTTTACTTTTATTTGATTGAAATCAAAGACATTTAAACAACTTTTCATCCAATCAATGGCTAATACGACGGCCGAGAAAGACATGGATTGAAATGCTTTGAAAAAACTATTGAATTGTTTTTACTCTAAAAAATGAGTCTTTTATTGAGTTTTCTCTCAAATCATATTTAAATTGAATTAAAAAATATTTAATTAATTCATATTAAAAAAGATTTAATAGATTTGAAATGAAATGAAAAATATTTTTCTAATAAGTTTTGACTACAAATAGACTATATTTTGATGAGAGCTTTGACTTAATTACAGAATCGCTTCAATTCTTCATTTTTTGATCCATGATTTGAAGAAAGATGTGGACAGTTGTGAGGGTTGGCTTTGGGTCTCGTTTTGCTGTTGAGCTAACTTTCTTTGATTCTCTTTGAAGGCATGAATCGGATCATCAAATTGTTTGTAGTGTTCGATCACATCCCTCACGTCTTCGACACCCTCGGTGGCAATGGCCCTAAGAAAGTGAGCCAAGTCGTAGAGAGTCCTGTCCTCTGTATTTCCGTCCCATTTCTTGAGTGTGAGACAATTGGATGGGTTGAGAGCACAGGCCTTTTCATTCCAGTCGATGTGAATCACTTTAGTTAAGTCTCGATTCAGACAATTAAAGTCTTTAATGTGGACTCCATTCTCATAACGCGTCGAATCTCTGAACAGTCGATACATGACATACCCGTTTGGGTCGAGACTATCGATCAGAGGAAAGGCAGTAAATCCCTGTTCATAGGTGTAAATAACGATTTCAAAGTTGGCAGAAGTGGCCAATTGTTGGAGAAAGTAGTCAACAAACGGCCTCTTCTTGAACCTCCAGCCCGTCCTATAAGTCCACTCCGGATGGACTAATACTCCCGTCATCTCCAGAACTAAAGTGAACGGCGGCTGAAAGTATGGCGGCTCTAATGGTGGCGGAAGAAGGAGTTGTCGAGTGGGCTCTCGGAGGACCTGTTCGTAATGGGTTAGTGTATCCCAAGCTCTATAGGCGTATTGGACCGGAAGTGGAAGGTATGAAAACCGGTCTTCTATGACATTCCCGTCCGCATCGATCGCTGGTTTTCCCCATTCGAAGAGTACATAAACACCTGATCCACAGAACATACAAAGCATAACAATAAGAGTATATTTAGTTATCTTCTGCTGTTTTATCTTCTGTTTCTCCTTTTCCAACTGATCCGAGTCTTTAGTCGAATCCAATTTCTCATTAATTGTTGAAAAGTTACGAAAAAATAGATTGTTTTGAAGAGTGTTTGAGGACTTGATTCTTGAGAGAGTCATCGATGGTCTCAAAGGGTTATAAAAAATCAATTGATTTAAACCTTTTGAACCCTTTATTTCGCGATTAATTAGTCTTTGATTTAAATTCTGAAAACATTTCAATGAATTAATTGTGAATTTGAGTCCAATTTGATTAGACATCGACGACAACTTCGACACCACTTTGAGAGTTGATATCATTGTTGACGTTTGAAAGCAATCAACAAATCATTGAACACTAAATCAAGTCTTAATTCATTTAATTCAAAGTAAAGTAAAATAATTGAAATAAAATACTAAACATTTGAACACATTTTCGTTCGCACAACAAATACGTCAAACAATTCAATGCATTTGAAGTGATATTAAAGTTTTTAATGACTTTTATTCATAAAAGTTTTCAATAATATTAACAGTTATTATAATTGACTTCAAATTAGACTTTATTTTATATGTTATAAAACATTTGTTTGTACTTAAAACTAGTCATTGGTTGCAAACCATAGGAAGACTCGGTTGAGTGAAGTTATTCAAAGTTGATCTGAGTTCCAAAGAAGACATTTATCTCTTGGATTCATAGGACATCCTTCGGGACAGTCAAACGCTTTTGAGAATTGCTTTGAATTGACTAAAACTGAAGAAAAAGCATTAATTGATTGGTTGTCACAAAACAATGCATACCTCCGTTGGCCCTGTATTTGCCTGGGCTGTGATCGTCGTGCAAACTCTTGATATGACCCTCATTACTGACCACTTCACACCATATCTGTGCGTATTGTATGAAAAACAATTGGTCTGAAGTGTAGTTCAAAAGACCCGGAAGTCTTAGAGAGTGGTGATCTTTATTGATCTTATACGCTGTGTATGACTGCTGAAGACCAGCGAAATCACAGATATTTTCTTCCAAAGTGTGGTTTCCGTTGAGCTGAAGATTAGTTTGAATTTCAAAATGAATAAAAAATTATAAAAAAGTTATCATTAATTGAAATACAAATTCATTCGTCGATTCAACAGAATATCCGGAATATTGTTTTGCAAAACATTTTGCTCTTTCTTTATAGACATTATTCATATGATTTGTCCACCAATTCGTGTCATTCGAGTACTTCATGAACTTTTGTGAATCACTTCCCATTGAATGAGCGATTTCATGGCCAATCACTATACCCAGTGTCGCCCAATCCAAATATCTTAGGTATGGTTGAAATCATTATTTATTTTCTCGTATATTTTTTCATAAATACCCGGGTCTTTCAAAACTTATAAGCGGGAATCGGAGTATCCCAGGTGGCATTACTGATAAATGAACAGGTGATTAGAATTAAAGTCAAATGTGTTGTCATTTCAATTGATTCCCACTTATATTGTTGTTGATTGGATCGTAATAAGCATTTGCTATCAATGGTTGGAAAATCCATTCTTCTTCTGGATCTACCATTCGGTTCAGTTTTGTCAACTCCAGAATCATCTGATGTTTTGTCATTTTGAATATGTTTGCTATGAATACGTCTTCAGAGTTTATATCCAATTGTTGATAGAGTTTATCGACTTCTGATTGGTTTGTCAAAAATTTTGGAACTCCTATTTTGCTCTTGATATCATTGACTCGATTCTTGAAATTCTGTTTAATCTCCTTCGAGTCCAACCAGTCCTGAGAGTCGACTATTATATTGAACGCGACTTTGATTTTATTGATTAAATTCTGAATTTTTTCAGTCATTGAACTCAAGATATTTCTCTTGTATTGAAGATAGAGAACAATCGCCGGAACATCCAGTCCTTCGCTGACCACATGAACACATTTTTTCCAATTGGACAGAAATATTCGAGACGACCCGTTCGGGTCTCCCGTTTCTATTGACATATCCGGGACTTTAGTTCTGAATTGTGAATACAATCGTCTGAATTGTGGTCCCAAATAAGTCAAATAGTTTGCTATAAAGTTCCAGCACAAGTAGTTGTCTATAGTTCTCAATGAGTAACTGTCCATTAGTTTCATGAGTTGGAAGAAGTAGTCTTTGTTATTGATCAGGACATCATTTGTCTCTACTTTTGCTGTATTTAATATTAAATTAAATAATTTTTTCCATTTAATAGATTTGAATAATTCTTGCATTTTATCAATAGTTATATTAATAAACATATTCTGAGGATTCGATGCATTCAAATGCAAATAAATTTCTTCGTTATTTACCATAACTTCTTCTATATATTCATTGATTGATGTATTGTTTGATTCGTTTGTCATATCTTTAGATATCTGTCCAAAAAATCAATTTTTTATTCAATTGACATATTATTTAAAAAATATATTTATTTTTAATTCATTAAGTGCTGCGAAGTTGAGACTAAATGGACTTACTTTCGAGAGATCTGCCTCTAATTGAACCATATCTTTGATGTCATTTCGAATTGAATTGACCATTGAATCCCTTTCTGGTATTCCTTGAAATTTCATTAATATTTTAACGATTTGTAATTGAAGTTCAATATAAGCGTTGATCTCTTCGGTCATTTCGAGAGAAATGTTTGAAATCGATAAATAATTTGATTCCAAGACAGTAGATCCAGAGAGTAACTGACAATGAATGGCAAAGTAAATAATCGTTCATTTGGTTCGGGGTTAAGATATAAATGAATTCATACATGGATTGCAAACTGAGATTTGTTTCGTTGATCGGGTTCAACAAACATCTGGAACAGGGGCTGAACATTGTATAGAAGAAGGGATGACAACCTCTGTTCCAAATCTATTTCAATAGGCCTTCCAGTGCTGAGTAGACCCCACTGTCCACCGATATGATTGAAAATATCAATGAGTGTTTTGATTGCATTCTTTTCATCGTTAGAATTTGTTTCATTAATACATGAATTATATAAAAGTTTTATTTGTTGCACAGCTTTGCCATCACTTTCTGGAGACTGTTCTTCCAAATAGTTCTTCATTTCAAAGTAGATCTCGTCTTGAATTTGTTGCAAAAGATTTTTCAAATAGTGGTCGTCCGGCACAGGATTATTGCGAATAAAGTTTCCACACGAAAACATATAAAAATCATTGCAAGGGTCGACACTTAAGTCTATGCGCTCGATAATACCCGCGGCCACTTTCACGCATTCAGTCTTCAAACAAACATCAAATTTGTCTTTTCTCATGAATTTGATTTCTCCCCCAATTGACACTATTTGGCAAATATAGTCGTTTTTGAAAATGTTAATCAATCGCAAAATTATGTTTAGACTTCAAAAGCTATAAATTTTGTTTTTGAAGTAAAAATGCAATTTTCAGCAAAAATTCAATGCTTTAAATAATATTCAATTATCAGAAATGAATAAATATTGACATAAGAAAAAAATGACAATTTTTTAGTTTAATATTGAATTTGATTTGAATTTCAATTGAATTTATTATAATAATTAATAATTTGAAATAACTTACGAAATATGAGAAAAGAAATGATTAGAAGAATGAAAAGAAGAAGAAGAATAGCGATGACAATGAGATAACATTTTTCAGTTTTTGAGTGATTATTCCATCGTCTGTTTTGAGTGAAAATTTCATCAGTCAATAGATATACAAGAATTGCTCCAAATTAACAGAACCTGAGACAGCAATTATCAGAAACTTCTTCGGTCCACAGGTTGGTTGTGTTCACACACTTTGGATCCCTGGTCTCAGCGCTGGAGTCCTTCATAACTCCATTTGAATTAACTCTATTAAAAAATTGCATCGATTTTGCAATGAAGCGAATATACGGTATATTGAATTGATGTACACTTTCATCATTTCCTCATTAAAACCTCCTTTCCCTTTCTCTCCAAAATTGTGATAATCTCGACCTAACTGTGCGCATGACTTTTGGATGGCGAACACAATCAGTGGTAACTAATTTGAAATATATTCTCATTTTTGACATTTATTTTCGCGACAAAAATGTGAATGTATTTCAAAATTGATAATAATTTTCACAAATTATTCAATTAATAAAAAATTCATTTTTTAAAAATTATTGAATTTTTTAAAGTTTGAATAATTTTATGTGAATTAAATTAATTGCAAAAATTAGAATTATTTTTATTTAGAGAAATCTCCCCTGTTTTGACCAATTGAACATGAACATTTTGGTGCATTTAAAAGCACAGAATAATTCATTTGTGCATTGCTTTACAGACCTTGAATTGTATAATACAATTGACAGAAAAAATTATTAATAATTTTCAAACAATTAAATATTTTCAAAGATTTTATTTTTTTAAAATTAATAAAAATATTTTTATTATCGAATTTTCCCAACATTTGAGTCGATAATAGTTTTTGATTAAATATTATACGAAAATTGATTTAATGAATGAATTAACAAAAAATGATTGGAATATTTGTGAAAAGTTTTACTTATAATAAGGCAGTCATATGTTTAACACCGGGTCTTAATTCACCCCAAATGTAAATACAGTAATGTTTTATAGTTTAGATTTTGGCCAAAATAGTAAATAAATGATTGTTTGGCACTAAATATATCAGTAATTCATTATTCATATGAATTGCATAAATGATTATAAAATAAAATAAATGAAAAAATTGTTTATTATTTGGGTTTTCGAAAATATCTGAGCACTAAATACCCCATCAATCGAAAGGTGACCAAAAATATGATTAATACTAATGTATTGAACCAAATGGGGAAAGGTTTCGACCCCTCATTCATTGTATCCAAATGTAGGGAAAGTTCTGAATAAGGAATAATTTTGTGAAACTCAGTGTTTGGAGAATCGGTTGAATTGTGGAATTCACACGAAGTAAAGCGTGATATCTTTGTTGAACACCTGAGAAGACATGGATTAGATATTGGAAACATTGTGATATGAAGTGAATGAACACTCACTCAATCGGTGGTCCGTTGAAGAACTCGACGATTTGCATATTCATGAAAGCGTAGTAAACCATTGAGCAGTACCTCATCCATGACAACCACTCAGGCATTGTGGCCGAGTAGTAACCGGCGAACAACATTGTGGACAAGGAGTAGAGGGCAGAGAGAGTGACCGATACCTCTAAGTCAGTACAGGCGGCGCCGATGAATAGACCGACGCTTTGGGCACAAACTGTTGATAATATGAGAAAAGCCCACAAAGAAAGGAATGTGGATGTGTTTGAGCACCCGAGCATTGGATATGATATTACAAAGAATACTGAGGGAAGTGTTATTGTCAGCGGAAGTTCGCCTATCATTTTTGCGATATAGTATGAGGACAGTCTATAAGCACCCGATAGACGCTCTTTATTAATAACTTCTCTCTCTGAAGGGAATGATATGAGAGCTCCAAAGAGTGCGAATAACATCCAATAAGTGGTGGCTATTAATGAGATAATTAAAGGTAAGCTCAATGTCTATATCAGACAACTCAAGACAACTTACTGAAGAACATCCAGCCCTTGACATCGTTTAGAGAGTCTTCATTCCTAATGACCTGAAACCATATAAGACCGGCCACTATTGCCAGAGCTATGGTTTGAATCCAATTTAATTTAGAAAGCATTCGATTCTTCGCTTCAAAGAAGTTTCTTTTGGTCAACACTTGCAGTTGAGTCCAGAACCCCGTCGGCCACTTCTGGCCCATCGAAACTGAATATATGTTGACACAAACTTCGTCATTGTATGAAGAGTTTGAAGAGAAGGTTGAGGTTGAGCTGCGGTCTGTTTCAGACCAGGAGGATCTCCCGGAGTCGTCATCGGAGGCAATCTTATCGTAAACTCTGTGCAAACTTTTCTCGTCATCGATAACGACATTGATTTCAATTGATTTCATATTTGAATGATTTTCAATCAAATCATGAGAATCAGAGGTAAAGGTCGGGGACGAAGAGCTGTGGTCTTCTCTATAGGAACTATGTGTCAGAACGTGGTCTTCAATGTCTTCGATGTCATCGTTGGCGCACTTCGGCAGTAATTTTGCGGCACTTATGATCTTTTCCTGAAGCGAAACATTCTTAACCTTTTCCATGATAAAATCTGCCGGATTATAATGAGCACTGATCTCTAAACCAATGCCATTGAAGAAGGGAATGACTGATCTGACAGATCCGAAGTAAGCCAATCGACCACAACATAAGAGTAATAACTTATCGATCATATAAAACATTTGGGACGAGGGCTGGTGTATAGTGGCCACGATTGTCTTCTTCTCTTTCACCGCATAGTCCTTCAGAGTCTGCATAAGACTGTGTGCAGTACTCGAATCCAGACCCGATGTCGGCTCCTATATGTGTCAAACCATTGTTTAGAAAACCTTTTAATTTATGTTTATATTAATCAAAATTTACGTCAATTAACAGAATATTAGGATTTGTGAGCAATTCACAGGCGATGTTCGCCCTCTTCTTCTCGCCCCCTGAAAGCCCTCTCTTCATCATATCTCCGATAACTATAAAGAAAATGTTGTCATAAATGGCAACAAATGTGATCAAAGAAGACATACCGGTGTCCTGACAGTGCCTCAGATCCAGAACATCAATAATTTTGTCGACATGACTGCACTTTTCAATATAGCTCATAGAGTCGGGTAGTCTGAGCTGAGCCGTGTACTAATGGGTCAAACAAATACAGGTATTTTAATTACAGATATTTATTAGAATTTCATATTTTTTTTCATTTTTCAAAAAATTTTATTGTTTTACTTTTGACAAGATTTTGACATTTATATGAAAGATAGTTTTAAGACATTGAGTCCATTATATTACGGGTCATTTCATTAAAGGTCATTTTTTGTTAATTTTTATTATAATATTTATAATAAATATTCAAATACTGTATATATTTTATACAAAAGTTTACTTTTGTTAAGAGTTTTTTCAACAAAAATATTTTTAGTGATTAAATATAAAGTGAAATACTTTGCGAAATAATATTGAAAACTTTGGGCCAATATTTGATATAAAATTTAAGACATTTTATTGGTTTTCGTCGTTTTTAGCGTTATATGAATTAATAATCAGTTTTGATGAAAAATATTCAAATAATTTTCGACCAAAAAACTTGTAAGACTTGATCTGAGCATCAATTCATGGAAAACCAGTTCATATCTAAATTATTTATTGAAATATTTGTTACTTTTTTTCATTACTTCAAATCACATCAATTTTAAATTTATTACTGATTTGAGTTATATTTTAATAAATTAGTCCAAACTCTGATATTAAGTTCAAAACTGATTACTTCATCAAAAAATATTACGGAATCGGAACTCAATTATAATAAACATTATATCAAATGTTTTAAGCATTAAATCTTTGGTTATATTCTCTTATTATATTTTTTATAATTAAAATTTTTAAAGAATATTAATAATAAATTCTAAACTTTTTTGAATATTCTTTTAGCACTTATTAAATAAAATGATAAACTTTTTAATTGTTTTTGAGATTTTTAATCATTTCTTTGAATTCATTCATAAATTTCATTAAACGTTTAATCATTTTCTTCGAAAAATTTTAATTATAATCAAAAAGTGAAATAATGTAATGATTATACAAAAGAGTAAATAAACTAAAAAACTAAATGTCCCGTCACATCCATTTCCCTATTGATTTTGTAAACAAATATCCATAAAATTTGAAATATTTCTAATTTTTTATAATTTAATATTAATTTTTCATATATTTCATTGAAATCAATGTATTCAGTGATATATTATGATATGAATATTGATTCAATTATATGATCTTGGTTAATTTGATAGACATTTGTTATATATTATTTCGGTCACAACTGGACTAATTGAAGATAATATAAATTCTTTTAAAACAATAATTTGAAGTTTAAAATAGATTTCAATTTTTCTTATAAAAGGCGTAAAACATTTAAAAGTGAAAAGAGGTTATAATTTCTCACACTTTGTGATTGGGAACAAAATGCGGACTCTTTTAAATTTAGTTCATTTACTTGATTCCCACTTTCATTCGTTTCGCAATAATAGCTAAACATTGAATTAATTTTTATTTTTTCATTTGTAACAAAACTTTATAAAACTTTATAAACTATATAAAATTGCATAAAATGTTTGAAATATTGCATAACTTATTATTATTATCAGATTTTTATAAATTATTCTAAAATTATGAAATTTTATCGAAAAGGTTTTGATTAATTAATTGGGTTTTGAATTAAATAAAAATACTTACGTTAAGTGTCTGTCGAAGAGTAAGGGATGGAAAGAAGATGTCTTGTTGTAAGACATAACATATTTTGCGCTTCAATTGCTTATTAATGGTCTCTCCATTCAATGTAATGCAACCGCACATAGGCTTCAGTCGTCCACTTAATGTACTTAAAAGAGTAGTCTTCCCACTACCTGACGGTCCCATTACGGCCAGAATCTGTCCGGGTTTGGCATATCCACTGATGTCTCGAAGAATTCTTCTCTCTTGAGTTTGATTAGAGTTTGATGTCTTTGATTGTATAGAAACAGATATGTTTTGAAACACTATATCAATTGGCCGTTGGTTTTGATTAGTTGCTGAATGAATATGACTTTGATTGTGATGACTGGTATGGCTGTGGTCAGTGATATTAGGGCTGTCCGGCCTATCAGCCAATATGTGAGCCTTTACTTCTTCTTCTGCTCTCATATCGAACGGGTGAGAAAGGGATGAGTTGTTGATTCGAGTGCTTCGAGATCTGTATGAATAGAAATTGTATTCATTATTGATGTTTGAACTGAAAGGGTTTGGATCTGAAAGTCAAGAACTGACACTTTGGGTGAACTCGAACTGGACTTTGGTTTCAATAGTTTCTATATTTATGCAAAAGTGAAAGCAATGGCAATGAGTATAACTTTGAGTGAATTCAATGCTTTTGACCTAAATTGCAGACAAATGCAGGTATTGTGCGCTCAAAAGACTAATTCTGATGGTCTTTATGTATGCCTGGTCATCATCAGGTGCACTGACTTGAGCGCAGGTATGCCTTATGTCTAACTAACATCACTGTTATGCAAAAATGGACATAAAAGGGAAAGTTTTTTAGATTGTAGGCTAAGCACTAAATAGAGCCCATCGATAGACGCAATACGTTATGGCATAACGTATGGCATGTTATGGCCGGAGGGATAAAACTTTTTCTTTTGATTCGCACTAGCTTTCCATGAAGTCAATGTCCTGTGCCTGAGTTGAGCTCAAAACTGTGCCTCCAGGAGCTGGAGTGGCCTCCTTTTCACTTTCACCAACGTCTTATGCATTCCTATTTCTATTCAATACCTATGGTGTAGACCACTGTCCACACAGACAATGCACTCATAGATATTGTGTCAGAAATGCTTTGATTTTTCAAAATACAAATCTTTTTGTTAGACTCAGAATAATCAACAAAAGGAAAAATTGTTGAAAATTGTT
>JAQIXR010001470.1:0-12359 GCA_034700825.1 Quadroppia sp. Gr-Ori-00064
CAATGGACGACAATATGTTGAAGACATTACTAATGAGAATGCAATCGAAAGACGATATCAAAGCCAATGGTATTGAAAGCTAAACTTTTTTCACATTTATTTTAAACTATTTTTTCGCTCAGGGATTAACGAACGTTCCCTAACACGTGATGAAATCATCGCACACATATGGATGACGTTTGGATCAAACTATGATATGACAACACCTGTATTGGCGTCACTGATACTACACCTGGCATTGGATGAGACAATTCAGAGTAAACTCTACGACGAGTTGAGCGAGAATTTCAATACAGACGATGAAGGCGTTGACGACAACACCATCGACTGTGACGTGTTGTCACGACTGCCCTATTTGGAGGCGTGCCTTAAGGAGGCGCTCAGAATGTATATGCCAATGATCGTCATTAGTCGGGTAGCAGAGAGAGACTATCGCCTTCCCGGCACCGGTATCACAATCAAAAAGGGTATGAGAGTACAGATACCTGTGAATGCCATTCACGCAAATGAGGAGTACTTTCCCAACGCCAATGTCTTTAATCCGGAACGTTTTATGCCTGAGAACTTGCACACTATTGTCCCGCATACGTTCAACCCCTTTGGCTTTGGACCAAGGTCATGCCTGGCCAGAGACTTCTCCATCAGACAAATCAAGTTATGTGTGGCGCAAATCGTGCGAAAGTATCACTTGTATAACAGTGCGGACAGTCTTGTCGGAGAGCGTAAAATGTCCAAGTTTCTCGCTTCATATGGTCTGGATAAGTTGGTCGTTGGCATTGCTGAGAGAAAAACACATTAATTCCAATGAAATATTTTCACTGAAATTGATAAACATTTTACATGTAATGAAATTATTTTTTTTCTATTTATTATGTATTGAATGCAAACTTTTGTCTTAAAAGTGATAGCAATTAATAAACATTTATTTCCAAACAATTATTTTCAGTATTTATTCCATATATTTGTTAAGTGTTGGAATCGCTGAGAGAAGAACACATTAAATATAAAAATATTTTCAATTAAAATCATAAACATTTTTAATGGGAAAATAAATTTAAAAATAAATTAAAGAATTTTAGAATTTATTTTAAAAATTTCTTTGTATCAAAACTTTATTTCAATTTCGTTTAGAATCGAAAAAATAATTTAATTTTTTGTTTATTTTTATGTATGTATTGTGTAAAATGGGTTTCATATAAAAAAATAATTTATATTTTTATACGTAATGTCTATTACGATATGCATTATAAACGTCATAAGCAGTACGAGGTGAAAAATATGATGACCTAGCACAATTGGCAGAATTTGGTCATTCGTATTACACGTATACAAGTGCTGAGGTCTTACGGTGCAAAGCAATGGACGAACACATTATTAAATCGCAATTCGTTGCCGAAAAACTCAATTATCGCTCATTGAGTGAACTATTCTTTGATCGTTTGAATCACAATTCACAACATATTTGTCTCGTAAGTAATGTCACGAAAAAATTATATTTATTTTTATGTCAATGAATTGCGAAAATAAAACTGTATTTCAATTGTTGAGATCGACTGCACTACTGGCCAAACGTGGACCAGACGCCAGGTGTTGGACTCGAGTCTCAACTTTGCCTATTATCTGATAAACGACTGCAAACTATGCAAAGGAGACGTCGTTTTATTCGTCTCCAAGTGGTCGGCCATTCAGACCATCGCCGTCTTTGGGGTTTTTATGGCCGGAGGGGTATATTGTCTACTGAAAGACCACTCAGCAGAGGGTTGGTATAAAGCGATAGAATATTAACAAAAAAAATAATAAATTTAATATAAAATAAATTTTAGCCGAAATTCTAAACACTTTCGAAACAATTTATCCATCGATTGTTGTCTGCATTGAAAGCAAATACGAGTTTATTAAAACACAATCAAAAGAGTCGTTAATAAAGGTATTGAAAAAAATCGTTTATTTTATTAAATAATTATTAATTTTTTTGCTTAAAAATTAGAAAATTTTATTTATCGACGAAACAGTGAATACTCAAAACGAATGTCAATCTATTGAACAGATATTCACTATCGAACGTAAACCTGACATTGATCTACCTGTGCTGACTGACCATGGTGATTGGGTGTCACTGCCGATGACCAGTGGCTCCACAGGACGACCAAAAGTCATCATCAAAACCAACGCCAATGAACTGGCGTCGATTGAGGCGATTCTGCACCGGGAGATGTGCCCGATGACCAAGGACACAGTATTTCTAGCTGGAAGATATAATTTGATCTTGCTAGCGATTACAGGGGGCGCACAGGTGGCCATCTGTGACAAATACATGAGCGTTGATGAGTGCGTTGGGTTAATACATAAATATCGTGTGAGTGACGTGTTTTTGCTTCCGACACAATTGAATTATTTGGTCAAAAATTATGACAAATTGAGACCATATTTGAAGTCCGTGAGGAATGTGCTCATGAGTTCTGCGCCGCTGTCCGCCTCTACACATGAATTCCTTGTAAACAACTGTACTTTCGATGTGTTTCGCAATTGTGAGTATCATATATAACAGAATTCACAACAGAATTCATAACAGAATTTAAGACAGAATTCACAACAGAATTCATAATATAGGCTATGGCTTGACTGAAGTGGGCTGGGCTACACAGGTGCCCATAAGCGAATCAAAACATATGGCCAACCGTTTGTCAGCGGGAAAGGTGTGTCCGAACACCGAAATTAAGGTCATCGACGAAATGGGAAACTCATTGCCGGCCAATAATATTGGCGAAATATGCATACGTGGCGGACAGGTAGGTATGTTTGTGATCAATGTCTGTTTGAAACACGTATTGTCGAAACACAGGTAACGCCGGGCTATCTCAACAACAGCTCAGAGAACGCAAAGCTCTTCACTTCGGACGGCTTTCTCAAGAGTGAAGACATTGGCTATTATGACGAAAAGCACCACTTCTTCATTAAGAGCCGAATGAAAGAAGTTATCACAGTTTTAGGTATGGGTTGAAACACTCGTCACTGTACTGCTATACGTATATGTGCTCTGTATATGATCCAGGTACCAATGTTGCGCCTACAGAATTGGAGAATATTCTCGTCTCTAACGAACACGTTGTGAATGCGGCCGTCATTGGCGTCAGTGATGAGCGCTGCGGTGAAGTGCCCATGGCTTTCGTCACTGTGCAAGGTGAGGTGAGCGCCGAAGCGCTGACAGAATATGTCAATTCGCGCGTCGACTCTCATATGCAACTAAGGGGTGGACTGAGAATAGTGGCTGCCTTTCCATTGACGCCGTCGGGAAAGATCAATAAACGAAAGCTTATGGAATGGATTGAAAAGTGATTTATTTTTTTTCCTGTTATTACTTTTGAATAACATTTGCATTGAAATTGAAATTAAAATTTTATTTCATATTCTTTATTAAAATAAAATACAAAACACTGTTTCGTTTGTATGTTTTTTTTGTGAGAATTTATTTCATATGAAAATTTATCACAAATTAAAACCCATATAACTCTTTTGTACCCATTTTTCTACTTGTTGTTGAATTCCTTTCCATTATAATAATATGTTATGTTTGTTGTGAATGTTTTCGAAAATTAGACAAACTATTAATAAATTATTTCTCCAATAGTAGGCCTTCAGAGGTCTAATATGTCCATCACTGCATTAAAAGAATTTTTGTAAATATTTTTTTTTTGAAAATTACTGACACTTTTATGATTAAGAATTGTCTTTCATTACAGAATATTTAGAATATATATCTTTCATTAAAATGATTAAGAATTTTCGTAAACACTTTTCATTGTGTTTAATGTGTTCTTTCTCTCAGAAATACCAACGATTAACATATCCAGGCCAAAAGAGGTGACATTCTTGGTCATTTGGCTCACTCCTACACGACTGTCACCAATGTTATACAAGCGATACTTTCGCACGATTTGCGCCACACATAACTTTATTTGTCTGACAGCGAACTGTCTGGCCAGGCATGCCCTTGGTCCAAAGCCGAATGGCATGTATGTGCCAGTGATTAAAGTATCCAAGTTCTTCTGCATAAAGCGTTCCGGATTGAATACTTCGGCGTTGGGAAAGTACTCCTCATTATAGTGAATGGCATTGACTGGAAAGGTCACAAATGATGAATAGACTGAAGAAAGAAAACGGTCGGTTGTGTTCATATCGCGAATCGCATACAAAGACTGCGATAATTCTTATCATTTGTTCCCATATTTTTGTATTCATTTTCTTAGACATTAATTTCTAACGAAAATAATTAATTTTTACTCAAAAAGAATTTATTCAATAATTATTTTCAGTAAAAAATATTGTTTTTAACATTTGGTTAAAATGAATGCAAAAAATAAATTTAGTATACATTAAATGAGAACATAATAGAGATAGCTGTTTATTGAACGAAAGTTTGCGCCCCTTTTCATGCGCCCATAACCACCTTCGCCCCATTCGCTGCCCCAACTGTTCTTGATGATCCAGTGGCCCGGGCCCCAGCCCACCAGCAATGCAGCATGGACACTACCAATGCCATCATTATCACCCGCGGTCAACACACCCGACCTGTGCTTTCAATAATCACTACTTTAGTCATAGAAAAGAATATTCTTTTTTTGTGTCAAAATCAAAGAATATATTCTTTTACACACAAAAAAAACTCAAAAACTATTCTTTGAATCAATTTTTGTTTGGCGACGACTTTCCCCAACCATACCTATAATGGCGAAATTCATCCCCCGAGGCGTCTATGATGACAGTCATTGGTCCTTCATTCATGAGCATGGTCATAATGAGCTCGTCTGATGCACCTGTGCCTCGTTGTGTGCTCGCTTTGCCCAGAGAGCCATAGCCCCTGATTTTAAACACAGATCCATTAATGACATGTCTGCAATTTTCCACCTGTTTATGAAAGTTATAATAAACACCTGAATGGGTATATTCTTTCATACCCTGGCTCTGTATGGATAGTCGCGCTCCGTTTGTACGCCACTGTTCCTCATGTAGTCATAGGTCATCTCAATGGGACGTCCGCTACAGCTGTGGGCGAAACAGTCCACTAATTGTTGTTCGGAGAGAATAACACTTTTGTTATATTTAATCAAATATTTCGCTTCAATGGCGCCGATGACCGCAAATGCCCAACACCTGTAAGTAACGAGTGTTTAGGGGTTTCCAAAAAAAAAAAAATATTTATAATTTATTTTCGCAAAAAGAATTTTAAAGAATTTATTCTTTTAAAGAATAATTATGTTTATGCTTACGATCCGCAAACTCCCTGCGCTTTAACGGGGCTCACTTTGCCCTGTGCTCGCCAATCGAAACTCAATGGTAAGCTAGATGAGATGGCAGGTACGGTGCCATTTATAACATGGTTAACATTCACGTTAGTGGGAACTGGTGTTCGCGCGAACAGACTATGGTATTCATTGATAGACTATTTTTGCGAAAAATATATTTAGTTTTAATTTAAACACAAAACAATATAAAAAATCTTTTACCAAATCTGCAAACAAACTGATCCCGAGCTTATGGCCAGCGCAACCACTTCTATACCGTACGTTGTGTCCAGCAATAAAGTGTAGACTCTGTAGGAAATTGAATTTTCTTCGCTCTTCTTCATCGAGTGTCAGATATGTTTTGTTTGTCAGAAACTATTCGTTGAAATGAATTGAAAAAACATTGAAAAAAAAATTTTGTTTTTGTTTTTCAAACTTTGAATTTATGAAATTCTTCGCCAAATGAGTGAAAACCGCATTCGTGTGCATAGTGTTCGACATTCCTGTGTCGGCGTTGGGCTAAAAATTCTTCATATGTGTTGAAAACTGAAGACAAAGACAACGATACGAAAAGAAATAATTTTAAACAAAACTTTTTTTTGTAAAGAAATAGAAGAATAAATTAAAATATTTTTTTTACGAAATTCTGTAGTCTTTTCATCACTTGTTGTGAACAATGATTTTATTTGTAATTCACATAACATTACAATTAATAGTAATAATAATAATAGAAATAATGATAAACAAAAGCATAGAAAATACTTGACATTCATATGAGAAGAATATTTAGTGATAAAAAACAGAATATTTTTTCAAAAACATTAAAAATATTTTAAAAATTCTTTTCGTTTTTATTTAAATATTATTTTCAAAACAAATGAATAAAAAAATAATTTAAAACAAAGATATAATTAAATGAAATTTTGTGAGAAATTTTTTTTTTTACAATCCATTGAACCATTAATTATAAAAAAGTGTATTTACTCTAATGTTAGCACAACTGCGCTATTGACACAAAAACGAGTGTTGAACTCAAACTAGAGGTCAGGCGTTTCTTAGGTATTTCAAATTCAATGACATTTTTTTGTTTTGAAAGCGAAAAATTCTGGTAAATACTTGATATCCATGCGCTGGAAATGCAGTTTCGTCGACCTATAAGTGCCGGAGGTATAATTTACTGCTCAAAAAAAGTATAAAAAAATTGATTTTCATTTGCCTTCAGTTTAGCCACAATTGACTCAAACTCTTTGCACTCAATGACAACATTGCCATCAATTGACCATAAGTTATATGAAGACAATATGTCACCTACAATCAGGTCCTCATTGTCACCTTGGTGCTTCACTCATAACATAGAATAAATTTTCAAATGCTTTTAAATTTATTTAAATCAAAATAATATTAAAACATTTAATTCAGTTGTTATTACAACAGAGCGATTGAGAAAGAATGTCTACTTTTGAAGAACAAACCGCCATAGAATCGACTGGCCTTGGACCATCACAGCGCCGGTAGTCTCGTTTGTAAGCGTTTGAGACACGATGTTCGACATGACTTTTGCCGACAGTCTCCGATCAGTGGCTTTTCTATTGAACGAATCGCTTTTATTCACGTAATATCTCCGCAAACCCATGACAGTCAGGGGCACAAAGTCTGCAAAAAAGGGGGTTAAAATCAAAGGTCGATTTTGGCGTTATTCTACCCGTCACCTACACTTCTCAAAATCACCCAGTGCCATTTTATACATATGCTCAATGCGTTTGTCAACGACCACATGAAAGCCGACTCCTTTGAACGCATTGAGCCATTGGTTGTGCTGTGTGTCGACTGCGGGCACTTTCATCCATTCCCTCTCGTGGACGGCCTTCTCATCGCCGGTCAGGTCAGCGAATCTGTCGACCGCACAAAGAATGCCAGCGCACACTTTGCCCCCTTTGGCCAACAGTCGGTGTATATTTATGGCCACCCGTTCCTCATCGTCGATGAGGTTCAAGCAGTAATAAGTGACGATGAGATCGACCTTACCTTCCAGTGCCCTCAGCTCAGGTGTCATCGTTTCGAAGTCGGCGCCAAAGTCTTGCACCAAATAAGTGATGTTTCCCTTCGAGTGGTTGTGTTTCGCGAACGCAATCATCTTCTCGTCGATGTCTATGGCGTAAATGTGGCCGACTTTTAGTCGACTGTCCAACTGCGAAGTGCAACTACCGGGGCCGCAGCCAATGTCCAACACCAGGCCATACATGTCGTCACTTAAATAAATAAAATATTAAACACATATTTAATTCTTATATGACATTGTTGTGCGAGATCTCCAACAATACCCCTGTCGCCCAATGTCATCAAGGGCAGTCAGGTATGACTCTGCCTGTTGGCACTCATGGAATTTGTCCAAGAATTTAAGGTAATTTTCGGGCTCGATATCCATGTGCTTCAGAAACTAATAATATAACGTATGGGTGCTGTTACTGACCTTGTTAATATATGTCGTAGACAATCATTTACCGCTAAAAATGCAGTTTTTTAATGTCATTCAAAGCCATAAAAACATAATGATATGACAACTATTATTCGCCTGCTTATGACTGACGATGATTATTGAATTTAAGTTGATATTGAAATTCAACCCTGTATACAACCTTGGTCCTATTATATAAGCTTATATTTTAGAGGAACTGTATTTATGATATAAATGTTTTTAAATAAAATTAATTTCTATTTAATATATTCAATGATTTTAGAATTTTTTTTATAACTATACAACAATCTGGTCTTCATTGTCACCTTGGTGTTTCACTCATAGCATAGAATAAATGTTCGAGTACTTCAAATTCGTTCGCTAAATGAACATGCACATATATATAAATAATTCAAATAAATTTTATTAATTTCGAAATAAGAATAATTAATTACACAATAATTTTTTGCATTCATTTTATTTGTTTTTTTATTATGAATTTTATTTAATGTTTGCCTTTTTTTATGTCCATTAAATCGGTTAATATTTTGAATGTTTGTGGTATTCCTCTCACTGTCCACTCATATCCATCCATATCCTTCCCAACAAATGACCATGTATCACTTGATGACTTCAGTGACTGCAGTTCTGGTCTTATTTCAGACACTTTTGATGTCATTCCTTCTATGAGTGGATGTAAATGTAAAAACTTTTCGCCCAAAAGACCCGGTTGTGAATAATAGCCAATACCACAACTGTTGAGAAAATTAGAGAAAATTAATGAAAAAAATAAATTTAATTATTTTTTCTGTTCAATACTTACGCCTCAAACAAATCCACAGCAATAATACCCAGACTATAAATGTCTGATTTGGGCGTATATTCCGAACTCGATCTCACTTCGGGCGCCGTATATTTGAATGACCCGTCTCTTTGAGATTTTTGCAAATACTCGTTGTCGTCAATGATTGCAAGACCAAAGTCACAAATCTTACAGAATATTCCGTTCTTTGCATTTGAATCAATCAAAACATTTTCCGGTTTGAGGTCTCTATGAATTATCGGCGCCTCTAATGAATGCAAATAAATGAGTCCTTCAATGAGTTCGAGAAGTAATTCACAGCAAATAAAGTACGAAATATTAGCCCAGTTTTCGTCAAACACTTTCGCCATAATAGACAACAGTTGTCTCAAATTCATTGAACAGAAATCCATTTGAATGTAAATATATTGATTGAATTCGATCCATGAGTTGTGATAACTGACCACAAAATCACTGTTCAGTTTACGAAAAATATTCATTTCTCTCAAAGCCTTCTCTTTGTTTGGATTTATAATAGATTCTGAATTTTATAATAAAAAACAAAATTATTCCTTTCTTTCACAACAGACACAAAAAATAAAATATAAATACCTTTCGCTTTAATCTGTTTAATAGCGTATATTAAACCTGACGAAACATCTTCTATTTTAAATACTTGGCCAAAGCCACCTTGGCCAAACTTTAATGCTCTACCGAATTCTTCTTCGTATTTACCATTATAACCATGGTCGGCAATATTGACCGTGGTACATGTAATGCCAACGATTTTCGCATAGCAATTATGATAACTATCGTAATCGATTAATTCTGTAATAATTTCAGCAGCAATTTGATATAACTTCCCGCAACTTTTGCCAAATATACATATTGAACTAGAATTGCCCTCGGATATATTATCAAACACTGTATCTGTCACTTTTGCTATATTCATTTGAAATGTCACCTGGTCACTTCTAAGTCCACAATAATACAGATGGCCATTTTTCGTTAGAAAATATGTATTCCTTACTGTAGGGCTCATTTGTTTGATAGAATCTAGGGGTATTCTTTTAGGCTCAGCGATGAATGCATCCTCGCTTATATTATGAGCCATGATGCAACTTTTATTTATTCCCCAACTGTATCCACAGCCATTAATGTCCAGTGCGAATAATGCGTCAAACGTACAGTGAATAAAGTTCTGGAATATTTTAGAAGAAATTTATTATTTTTTATATGAATCTAAATAGTTTAATAAGTTTATTCGAGCACATCTTATATTATCTTCGAGATAAAAAATATAGTCATCACTTACAACATTCTGAAGTGTTGCAATAGGCCTTGGTGATACAAAAATAAATAATTGTTTAACATATAATTTCCACTGCTTAGAATCTCGTCCAATAAGTACTCCACACTCATATACGGTGTGATCATTGGCCAGCGCCAGAAAATGTGTTCCACCACAACTAATCATAATAATTGGCTTGTTGTTGAAGTTAATTATACCCGGTCTTTGTGCTGGCATAAATCCACGCCCACATTGACCATACATATTATTGCCAAAGCTATAGACGAGGTGATCACTGGTGAGTGCCAACATAAAATATTGACCATGCTCAAATGTGAGTATCATTTTGTTGCATAATTCTTTGATAATAAACGGCTCATTTAATGACGTTTTTTCATTCATGCCAAGCATTTTCTGTACAGTTTTGCCCAAACCAAAAACAAGATCATTTTTGGTGACATAAACACAATTCACTTCTGTCTCAAAGTCATTGAAGACATAAAAATATTTAATCTTTTTTCGTTCGCTTTTATTTACTGCAGAAAATAGTGTAAAATCGCTAAAAACTGTAAAGAACTCATTGTTGGTATAAAATGTGTGAAAATAATTCTCAAATTTTTCACTTAATATATCGTTAAATATGTCATTGATTTCCAACGTCTTTTTTGTTACCATCAATTCATGTAATAGATATGAATCGATGTTAGTGTAATTGCAGTGAAATTTCTTTAAACGTATAGAATCTCTGTCTGTTTCATAAAACAATCCATCATTCGTTTGGAATATTATGGGATATTTGACAATAGTAAATGAAATATACGATAAAGAAATAATATTTTCAAATATGATATCATTACTATTATCGTATGTTAATGGAATGGGCACAATATGATCTTGCTTCAATAGCTCATTAGTGCAGTAATAATAGAGATGTCCATCAGTGGACAAAAATAGCGTATATGGAGTTGCCATAAATCCTATATATAATATTGAATGGAACATCATTTTTATATCGAATTGAAGCTCAATTTTTTTTGGCTTTTTCACCAGGGATTGAATGCGAAACATATCCACTAAACTGTAATCATCATTCACTCCCCAACAGTAGAAAAGGCCGGCACTTGTGATGGCAAACGAACACATCATAAAACATGAAACATATTTGAAATTCGTTTCGCTATTAATACATATTATCTGTGGCTTTAAAATTGTTTCATTGCTATCGGGATCGCATGCCAACTGACCAACGCCATTTAGGCCCCAGCCATATACAGTGCCCCGGGATGTCAGCGCCAACGTATGGTATAGACCGCAACTTATTTGTTGAACACATACCTCGTCATCAAATGCCACTAATTCTGGTTCTTGTAATTCATTCTCTTTATTCGCTACTCCTCTGCCCAACTGTCCATAGGCATTATCGCCCCAACCATATACCTGTCCATATTTATTCAACGCCAGCACAAAGTTGTTATTAATATTAACAATGAATTCACAGATACTTTTCCCGCATATATTCGGTATGATCTGTGCTCTGTTAATACCCTCGTCACTGCCCAGACCCAAACATCCCGATTGATTGGAGCCAAAGCCATAGACGTTGTCATCGCTGGTCACCAACAGTACATTCTTTCCCTTCCGGTCATCAAATATGTGAAAATATTTAACATTTTTCCAGTCATTTTCAGCACTCATTGTATTATCATTTAATTTACTGATAATTTGAAACAATATTTTTTTCAATACTTTTCACACATTTTTTTGCATAAAAACTGTGTTTTATTAATGATTTTAATTCTATTTAAACATTAATTTAAGAGTAAAAAAATAAAAACAAAATTTTTGAACAAAATATTTATTAAAAAACAACACTTATTTAATAGTTATGAAAACATGTGACAAAATAAACAGTGTTTAGTATATGGGCTAATATTCACGTAAGCCTTCACTGTCTGGGCATTAGAGCGCAAGTTCTGTTGCGTATAATTCAAGGACATATTATTCTAACGTATTTTTGAAGGTCTTTTTTATTATGTTTTTAACTATGCTTTTAATTTCTAAGAGTTTTTAATATTTTATTTTACAGTAGATTTGAAATATTTTTCAAAAAATAATTTTATTAAAATTTATTGAAAATAATACAAAAAACTTTGAGTAACAAAAATATTTAATTCCTAACAATATGTTTGTGTAAATGATTTACAGTTTGTATATATAGACTGAAAATAGTCTAATTCATAGAAAGTGAGTTTAAATGAAATCATAAAATGTTACAAAAAATATGAGTAATAAAAATGAGTCAAAAATATTAGGCTAAACATTACACCCAAATTCATCAAGGGTATATTTGATAAAATTCGAGTCAATAAAGAACAATACCGGCCCCTAATGCTAATTTTCCCTTGGGTATGCCACTCGAGATAACTTCACCAATCGATAGCCCCTGTCCTCTCGAACTCAGATCACAAAAAGTTATATCGCTAAGTCATGTCATTTAGACGGTAGAGGGCGTTAAAGTTTGACAAAAAT
>JAQIXR010001471.1:0-12358 GCA_034700825.1 Quadroppia sp. Gr-Ori-00064
CTCTCTCGCTCTCTCTCTCTCTCTCTCTCTCTCTCTCTCTCTCTCCGCTTCTATAAAACTCTCTCCGATTATATTCAAGTGAAAGAGAAATAAATATAAAAACAATTCTCATCTCATGGACAGAGTTGAATAGACTGTCCATATATTTAACTCTATCATTATTACTGTCATTACATGAGTGAAGCCAACAATCAGTATTTCAATAACAAAAGTCGAGTCAATGAAACAAATTATAACTCAAATATCAGTTATAATGTCTTTCATTAAATGAAACAAAAAATAGTCTTTTTTTTTCTTCTGATGACATGAAAGCGAAGAGAAAAAAGAGTTTGAAATTACAAGAAATATATACCAAATATACAGCAAAATGTTGTTTGGAATTTTTCTTCAGAGCTCAGTTGGTTTGTCACAGCTATTATCAATCATGTGTGGTATTGTGTGTGAAAGAGATGTCACTGATTATATACTATCAAAAATATAATTCATATTTGAAAATATGGATGAATTTAAACAAAGAGTTTTTCATGATTTACATAAACACTGAAATATATTATACTTTTTATACCTATATATGACTTATATATTCAAAACTCTCCAAAAGGGTCCAAACGCTAACATTAAGGGTCTTTGAGTTTTATTTTCTCATATAATATATAATTAAATGAAATTAATTTCTTTAAAAAACCTTTTGTACCAATTTTTGAGGCAAAAGACTTTTTATTTAAAACTATTTTTATTATTATATTTAATATCGATTTATGGGAAAAGTTTTTATCAAAACTCATTAGTCTATTGAAGAAAATATAATGACTTTTCTAAAAATATATTTCAAAAACACATTTGTATTTCTTTTATACATTTTAATCAAATATA
The DNA here is from genome assembly GCA_034700825.1 of Quadroppia sp. Gr-Ori-00064. Lineage (NCBI taxonomy): Eukaryota > Metazoa > Arthropoda > Arachnida > Sarcoptiformes > Quadroppiidae > Quadroppia > Quadroppia sp. Gr-Ori-00064. The sequence continues at coordinate 874 of JAQIXR010001471.1, forward strand.
CATTTGATTTAAAGTTTAGAAAACAATATTTTTTCAATATTTTGTGGAAAAGAATTTTTTTTATTTATTTATTTATTTTATATTTCAATCTTAAATCTAATCTCAAAATTAGTGTCGAATTTTGATTCAAAAGTAAAGACATTTATTTTATTAAAAACACATTCTTATTAAAGGCTTAAAAAGTTTAAGCCATATATTAATCATTGAATAATTATTTTCATTTCAAAAGTATAACTAATTATATGAAAGCGAAAACAATAAGACTTTGAATGAAAGCTAAAAATTGTTGAACACAACGAAAGTGATTGTATTCTTATATATTAATCAACTTATCATTGATTTGATTGAAAACACAATTGAAATGAAAATTTTGATTTCAATTAACAAAAAGAAAAAGAAAATTAATTTTCATTTCAAACATTGAAATGAAAAATGAAATATTAATACTTGTTTTCAGATAACAAAACGAAACAAAAGTTGTGTTTTAATTGCTTCGCCTCAAACAGAATAAGGGGTATAAACAACACAATGAGGTATACCTCACATGTAATTTAAAAATTGAAAAAACAATTTATCGTTCATTCAAACAATAAAAATGCATAACTTTTTTCAATATGAACTAAATATTGTATATTTGTTAACACTATTTGTGTTCTTTAAGGGGTATTTACTTGTTATTCAATGAGAGAACAAATTGCTATTCAAGGCTCGAGATGACCATCAGATTATTCAAATCAAGTCAGGGTCAGTCGATAAATGTTTTGTTGTTAGGGAAAGGGTGAAAAAAGGTGTTAAGAATTCATTTTGAAATAATTCAATCAAAAAATCAATTTTTATATTCAAACAAATATTATATTTCTTTTTTGGCTTAAAAATTCACGTACTTTTGAGATAAGAAAACCTTATTTTGAAAATATTATTTAGATTTGCAATCAGTTTATAATTAAGTAATAAATATTGAATTTATTTATAATTATAAAAATTCATTGAATGACAAACTAAACAAAAATACTGCAAAATCACGAAAAACTTTTATAATTTAAATTCAATGCTCAAAACATTATAACAAAATTAAAAGTAATAATTTTATTGAAATCTTTGGCCAAGAATTTATGTATGGCTTGAGATCTGATTTTTACATCCAATAAAATTAGACACTATTTTCTTGAGAATAGCACAACATGGCCAGGGTTATATTATTGCATTACATTCAATAATGTTTTTTTATTCCCCTTAATATCTGTTACTCAATAACAGCAATGAATTTCTTCGTTATATTCAATGAAAATTAACACAAAAATCATAGAAAATTTTCATTTAAAACACTTTCACTTCACAAATGTTAACCCAATTTAAAATTCAATATAAGTTATAATCATTTATATATTGTATTGAATTGTGAAAAAGTTGAAAGAACCCGGAGAACAATTGCCACGATTATACGCCTATCACATAGTCTACAAAAGATATGTAAAATTCACAATAAGTGTTAACGCAAAAAATAGTCAATTTTCGTACATAAAAGGAATAGTTTTCCAATCATTTAAAGTAAAATAAAAGTCACTTTATATTCAAAACGTCTCTCAAAGAAAGAAATTGAAAATTCAATTGAATTTTAATATACAGAACATCTAACGGTTCGCCCACTTATTAAACACCATTCTCTCCAACTTATAAAAAACGGGGCTTTTATGTTCACCTGTAATCCATTCCCCCTGTAATCGATCGACAGCTAATTATTTATTCAAAAATTTAAGTCAAAAGAGATCTAATCAAACGATAGTTTTTTTTGAGTCAATCTTTTGGCAAACATTTTATAATACATTTTACGACTGACACCGATCTGGTTGTCACCCAATGTCTGATCAAACGATTCAAATATTCTGCACATTCAGTGCATTACATATACCTGTGCTAACATTCCAACCATTCCTATCGATGACATTTACATTTGTTTTGATGTTTTTCATCAATTTATGATTGAATTTTTGGCAAACATTTACTCCAAATATGGCCATCAATTCACACGAAATGATTGACAGCAAATGAAATGATATTCAAATTCATTGACTCACAAAAACACTATCAATATTGAGATCATCCAAATGTCAGAATATTTTAATAATTATATCTAAAAAACATTTTAGATATTCATAACTTGAAAATAAATTACTAAAAATACAAATTTTTATTAAATAATAATTAATAGCATATAATAAGAGTTTATATAATTTTATTTCATTTGATTTAATTTACATTACATTCTGTTTGTCACAAATGGAGATAAAATGTCAACATTTGGATTAGGACTAAAAATAGATGACAACTACAATGTGAAGAATAATATACGAAAATTATATTCACTTGACATCACATGAGGAAAGGTAGGGAATGGTAAAGAATTACACATTTTTTCATTCACTCATCTCATTCTCAGACACACATTGTATGTAAGGTTTTTCGAGCGTCTCTTATTTAATGTTCATTTTTTTGCATCAAATGTCAAACAAAGTCTATAATCAAAAGCAATGTCTAAGGAATAGTCACAAAAAATCCAGTTTTCGCTTAAACTTATGTTTTGTTTTTTTAAACTTTATTTCCGTTATTAATAAAGAATTTTATATTTAATCCATAAGTAATTCAATTCAAGATTTGTAATTCAATCGACATTACATTATCGCTCACATACCAGTGCTGTCACAAATACCTGTGCTGTCATTACCTGTGATTGGATTTGTAATTCAAACACAATGTAAAATACGTTTTCATTTCTCCTTACACTCAAAGTGAGTGTTAATTAAACAAAAAACAAATTAATAAAAACGGCTTTAAATTCAAAATATAAAAACATTTTATTTGTTTTTCATATTTTTCCAGAATTTGGGTTAAAATCATAATTAAAACATTAATTTTTAAGACGAAATTATTTCATTGAAATACAATGAATATACGAATCCTTCGCACAAACAATCATCTGATCTGTGAATCTTTAAAAGAAAAAACATTTTCTTATTTGAAATTAAATTTTTCAAATAAAACAAGAATTGTATTATATTTTCAAAAATTGATTTGCATTTTAATTATGAAACAATTATTTCAAATCATTTAAAATCTTTTGAACTACTCTTTGACACACAAATGGGTTTGCATTTTGTATTTATGACATATAAACAGTTGTAATCATTTGTGGCCATCACTTCAGTTATGAGATGACCTTTCATGAAAACACGCGAACGACTAAAACATATTAATATTAGAGTTTATAACAATTTAAAGTCTATTTAGTCTTTTCGGTGAGAGAGATAATGATCTAAATATGAGATGACTTAATGGGGTCTTAGGCTTTTAAGGGGCATTTCATTTATGTGTTGAACATCGCTTCAGTCAAACCGAAAGCCATCCCTTAAATCAAGACTACATTTTAATTGTAGTCCAAATGAGATCTCAGACATAATTGCTTTAAATATTATATTTAATTATTATAATTATAATTATTAACAAAAAAGTGAAAGAAAACAAAACAACGTTTGACTTGATTTTGATGAACAAAAAAGCACTTTAAACGAAGAAGTGTCAAAAATCTCATTGTCCTCTTGTGTCGGTTAGGGACGTAATTGCGAAAATTAGAGGACAGAAGACAAAGTAAAAGTCAAAAACATTAGTGTTTGTGCAAATTAGCCACTCCTAAGACTCAGAGAGACCGGGATTATTGAGTTTGAATATCATGACAACAATGAATGTTTAGATTATCATAAATGATATGAAAGATTATAAACACTTTTCCTCAAAACCATTGGTTATGTCGTGAATAATTGGTGCTATTCTTCACTCAATTATTCAAAGTGTATTTCAATGGAAAACAACAACAAAAAACAAATTTAATTAAATTAAATAATTTTGTGATTTATTGAAAACATTGAACAACAAAATGTATAACAAATCACACGATTTTGTTGCAAATTATTCAATAAAAGTTTAATTATTTACAAATCGTATAATTGTTTATAAATTATAAAGTATTCAAAAGTTTTTTGTTTTTGAAAATTATTTTTATTTTCATTTAAAATGTTATTTAAATTAAATGCAAATATTAATTGAATTTTTTATTTATTTTTTGTCTTATTCTTTACAAAAAAAACTTTAAAATTTTACGAATAATACTAACATTTATTATAAATATTTTACTGAAAGAGAAATTTTTATTATATTCTTATCATAAAAGAAAAACTTTTATTTGGAAAAACTGTATAATTAATGCCATAATAACCCCTAATATTGAATATTTGGTCACAATATCCAAAAAAATGAAACTTTTATTCAATTTATTACAAAAATTGTTACAAATTTTTTTGAGGTCATTATAAATGAGAAACTACTGGAGTTTTTCATTCATACTTTCAATGGTTATTTATTTTCTTAATTTTTCATTTATTTGTTTAATTGTCCGAAAGTCTGAACTTTGCAATAATTTTAATAAAAATGAATAAAAGAAAATTAATTTCAAATATACATATCATTGAGAAATACAATATAAGAGAAAACACAAGCGAATGAATGGGCGAAGAAATGAATATATAATGAGAGAGAAAAAGGAGTGAAAATATTTTTTTTCATTCAACAAAAATATCATTTGTTTTATACGAATTGTTTCGAAAGATTTTTATTTAAATAAAGTTTTTAATCAAATATTATATAAAAATCTTTTATAATAATAGTGTAAAACGATATTCGACTAAAGGAACTGCCGTTATATAAAAGGCAAAGAGAAGGGTCGAACCGGTGGGCATGAATGTGGAAATAAGAAAAAGGGTATTCGTATCGTCACAGCACAGGGCTATTCGGGACTAAACAAACTGGTTGTACGAGTTTTCGCTATAAGAGTACATTTGAAATATATATAAGTGTTTGACTTCTATGTGAAGACAAATACCATTCCCAACGAGTGTTCAATGTGTTTATGAACTCTTGAAAACATTGAGTGATTTCTTCGAAGAGAGAGATATTTCTTGCAAACAGTTGTCATACGAAAACCATATGCTTATTGTGTGAGACAATTGTTCTGCAAAAATGTAATCAAAAGTTTTGTTTTCAATCATTAATTCAAATCAAAAATTAATTCACGAATTATTCGACAAAATTTTTGTGCCATTCATTTGAATGACTTAAAACTTGTGAATAAAAAGTACAACTTTTTCTACAAAAAAAGACATGGATAACAAACTCCAGGGTTCGCCATACGGTTCTACGTCGACAACGGAAATGGATTACTATCACTATCAGATCAATTACGTCCGCAACAGCCGTGCCATCGGTGTCTTGTGGGCCGTATTCACAATGTGTTTCGCAATCATAAACATTGTTATCTTCGTTCAGCCCCAGTGGTTGGGCGACACGGAAACGAGTCCCGGGACGGGCTATTTCGGCCTCTGGCGATCATGCAGACTGCTCCAGGATGGCCAGGACCTCATTTGCGAGGGCCGATTAGACGACTTCAGTACGATAGCGACGCCTGCCTTTCGGGCGGCCACTGTCTTCGTGGGCCTATCGGTCGTCATAAGCATTGCCTGCATATTGTCGATGATATTGTTCTTCTTTCTTCACTCGTCGACAGTGTTCCACATATGCGGTTGGATGCAGGCGTCCACCGGTCAGTATAGAGCACCTACACGTGCTTTAATCACAACTAACATAGTATTAATATATGAATTAATTGCAAACACTTTTTCTCTCAAAAACTTTCTCACAAAAGTATTTCAAAAGTTATTTTCTGCTCAAAGTGTCGAACGAAAAGCAAAAGTCAAAAAAAAAAAATTTTTTCTATTGTTTTACGAAAATGAATGACAAAAATGAAATACAATTTGATGTTAGGGTTAGTTATTTGCACACAATTTGTGTCGACTTTATATCTAAAACACAATTTTTTTGCCCATTCTTTTCATACAATGTTTTCCACTATTATTATTATTGTTATTCGTTTGACATTTCGTTTATTCCTTACACTCCTTTCCCAACCCTATTGTGTGTATATAATAGAGAAGAATTTATTTGAATCCATTCGTGTGTTTGAATCAAAACACAAATAAAATACTATAAATAAAATATATTTTTGTTTTCTCTCTCTATTTTCATAAAACTCTATTCACATATAAAATGTTTTTCCGATTTTTTACATAACATTTTTGGCCTCTTTTTTATGTTTCTCTTCCTATGTATTCACCAAAAAACTTCTCTTTTAACGACCAGTTATTTAGACCCAAAAGAATAAAATTCCTTAAAATTAAGCCTTATTTGATTTGAACGACAATTCGTTACAGAGCCGAACATATAGAACACACACATACCTGTGCTATGAGTTAAGCCCATAACAAATCGCATACATGAAAACGCATATACAGTAGAGAACACTTTTTTGGCCAATATCTCATTCGGTGCTTATGTTTGTGTTTCTCAACGAATGACAACTGTTTTGTTGGTAGTGATTGTCTTCGCGAATGAGTCCATAGTTTAACCAAAACATATGATATGCTCACGAAATGCAAACCATGTCTTATATACCGATTACAGTTTACAATAATATATGAGGTGAAGAGAAATGTATGAAATTTATTGCCTGTCGAAGATTAGGGACAGTCGACTATAAGAGCCAAATATAAACGAAAATTATTTTATCGTTATTTGAAATCCTATTGAAAACCACTGATGAAATGAATGGCATTTTGTTATCATTTATTATAATATCGTATTTACTATTTGTTTGAATGAATAACGACTTCTCTATATAACGACCCATAACTGCAAACACTGTTCAAACAGTGATGTTTTGATTGCAAATTGGATTAATTTTGTCCCTATTTTTAAACTAATTGTCCTTTTTTAGTTCTACTCATAATAACTCTTAAGCTATAAATTGAACTAAAAATTCATTCAATAATATTTTTTTAAATAAAAAAAATATATTATTCATCGATTGTTAACTTTTTTTGTTAACTCAATTTGAAAAAAAATTTATTAACTTTTTTTGAGATCTTAATAAACAATAAAAAGTTATTGAATAACACTTTTCATCGAAAATGAATTATTTTTAATGACATCTCTAAACAACTCTTGAAATAAAGAAAGAAAAAAATCTTAATATCTTTATGTATAGACAGACCATTGGGTGCTTTAACCCATTATATTAGATAACAATATAAACAATAATAAAAATATTTCTTATGAATTGAAATAACTTTTTCAGTGTATGGAAAGTCTGAAAATATAACAATTTTCAATCTAAATATAAGTCATATTTATATTAAAAATCGCCGAAAATTATATAATAATAATGAAAACACATTTTGTTTATACCATTAAATGTATTTTGTTCTCAATATTTGTGTTAATGATATCGTCTTTGACTTTACAAAACACACAGTAATTGAATTCGTGAATGATTTCAATCAAATATATATTCAATTTCTGGTTTTGATAAATATATAAAAAATAAAACAGAAATACATTTTCTCTAACATAACATACCATTCAATACCTGTTTAAAGTGTATACTTATATACGAAATGAACTTTTTCTTTACAAACATTAAAATATTAAAATTTATTTTCATTCTTTGCGATGAATTCATTTGATATGAAAATACTGTATAATATTTCTTGAGTCAAAACACTGTATTTTCACAAAGAATTTACACTAAAAACTATTTTAATGGACAGTTAGCTCTTTAAATGTATTTCCCTTTGCATTAGCAGTCATTATGTTTATAATATTCATTACAAATATCATAAGCAAAACATTTCTTAAATTTTATAACAAATATAATATTTTAATACATTTTATGATTTATTATTCATTTAATATTATTATTATTTGTCATTTCATATATAATTTGTAGCAAAAAAAATATACTAATATTAGAAATGAAATTCATTTTGAAAGCCCTTTAGAATTCATGTGAATGCCATTGACATCTGAATTATAATTATGTATAACTAACTGTTCACTGCATTCAGTGTTCGGGAAAACTCTTTTGACTTTTCACACATACATATCATTTATTGCATAAGAGGTGTGTATTTGAATGCATACCTTTTTTCCATTTCATTATATAGTATTGAAATACCCCTTAAAATGTTTAAGCGGAACAAATAAAATCATTATTTAAGGTCTACTTCTCGGGCCAAAGATCTCACTCACTTTAAGAGAGATGTCATTTAAAAATATAGACAACTTTTTGACAAATACATTTCCAACGCATTCATGAGTATTAAAATAAATATTTATTATTGATTTTCTTGACTCTAATTATCAAAAGTCATATTTAATATTCATATTTCCACTCATTTTGTGCTTGCATTCAATTCTTAAACATTGAGATTCGGTTCAAATGTTAATGAGTTTTTCATATACTCTAATAGACTTCTGAATGCATTTTCTCAATGATTTTGTTTACATTATTTGTCACGGAATCACTTGAAAGAAGGTTTGGTTGAGTATTAGGAAAACAATGAAAGGATTTAAAACACAATTCCCATTCATGTCATTATATATGTATTTATACCTGTATTTCACAAATCACTTTTCAATTTCTTACAGCGATTTACAGCCAAACAAATATTCATTTGTCTTTTGTGCAATACTTCCTGTATTTCACATTTCATTCTCTTCTTTAGACATTTGGTGTGTATTTTTCAAATCAAAATCGTTTTTTTCTCTCGTTTTTATTCACTCAAATCAGGCATACATTTATTACAACTATTTTTGGATGTGTAACGAAAGTAGTCCTACATATGATTTGAATGTGATTTACGTTTAAATATAATATAAATTTATTTATATATAAATACATATAATATATTCAAATCAAAATAGCCTTAAAATGTTTTCTTCTAAATCTTATTATACTTAATGAAAGTCTTAAAATAAAAACTTTATTTGAATTATAATAAAAGTCATTATTATTATTAATGTGTAATTAAATATGAATTACTGATGAATATAATATGAAAGCATTTTTACATCAAATTCAATACTAAAAACACAATTCAATAAATTTGATTCTCAGATGAAATGTGAATTTTTTGACCTAATTATCAAATCTTCAGTCAATATAATAATTCAAAATAATCGTCAATAAAAAAACGAGTCTTTGTTTTAAGTGAAAACCTTTACCGTATTCCCAGCCGAGCCTCAATGGGAGCTCTCGATCCTCTCATTACATGAGATAATAGCAAAACACTCCTAATCCTAAACTTCAAACCCTAATTCACAGCCAATAAATGGTTTGTATTAAAAAATTCTAGTTTTAAAGTCAAGAAAAATAAAATACACAAAAAATTGAAATACTTTCGAAATGCATATCAAATGCTAAATATAGACAAAAATCTAATTCATATAAAACTATATCTCATATTAAATACTGATTTTACTCCATATTCAATAAAAATGACTTTTAAATATGTTTTCATTTATTTTACAAAATTTATAACAATTTCTCAAATATAACTTTATATAACTGTATATCACTTTACAAATAGCCTGGATATTAGCAAATATTTTATCCGATCCTTTTTGTTCATAACAAAAGTTAAGGTCATTTGCATTCCTTTACCATAATATATATCCAATATTTTGTGAGAAATGAGTTTTTCGTGATTTCAATATAACATAAACTTTTTTGTTCAATAATATAAATAATAATGGATTAAAAATTCAAACAAATATTTCGCTATTAATCACTGAAATGTGTCTTAAATTTATTACAATTTGCATAAAAAGTGATGGAATTCTCAAATGGAGAATAAATTTCGTATAAATTATATGTAAATAATACTGTACTGTATATATAAAAACACATCCACTTCTATGTCAAGGACTCAAACATTAAGTTTTATTTCAAATTTGATTTTAAAATTATAGCAACAAATAAAACAATAACTTCAAAAACACAAATAAAATTGCCTTAAATTATAATACAATAATGATTTTCAATGTTTTCAATGCTCTTATGTAATGTATTGTCGACTTTTGCATGAATTTAGATGACCAAGTGTTTAGCGTCCCCTCCTGTGGACACCCCCTGTGGTCATACATTATTAGTAACAAATGCATGAAATATAAAATCGTTTAAAAATTTTATTAATTTATATAAAACATTGAAAAGTCATTTATATCTGTGAAAAATATCTTATAAATAACTACAGGTTTTATCTAATGATAAAAATCTATTTTAAGACACAAAATGAATGATAAATTTTTACAAAAAATTTTATTATAGATTGAAATTCAAAAATAAATTCAAAAAATACACTTTATTTTTAAGTTTTCATTTTAAACATTCATTATGTGTGCCATTAATACAAATAAAATTCTTTATGACTTTCTTTGTCTCATAAGGTATTGGCGTTTAAAAACTCATAAACCAAAATGAATAATGAATAAGTGAGAGCACAGCCTGTGCTGCCTGTGCTGCACAGGGCGTTTTGATTGTAATTTTTTGCGGCTATCATAACAATTTGTGGCATAGATTGAAAGAGAAGAAAATAATATAAATTTAATGAATAAAATAAAATATGATTTTATTATATGATTTGCGAAACACTATCTCTGCAAACAAATCACACACACAATAGGATAAAAAGGGGGGACATTTTGCCTAAAAAACTTCCCACCTTTTGTTGCAATCAAATGCATAAAATGACATAAAATTTCATATTTAATCAATTCATAATATGGTTTGAAAACAGATTACATATAATTATATATAAAAACACAATTTGTTTTATTCATAGATAACAGATCTGACAATGACTTCAAATGCAGTTTCGACTCAAAAACACAACGCAAACAAATAACTTGTTTATTGAGAATAAGTTTATAATTGATTTAAAACAACAAATACTATGAATTTTTGTGTATTTTTTTCCCAATGAGTCCAAGAAGTAATTAATCATATTTTTATGCAAATGAAAATAAAATAAAGTATTTCTTGATTACAAAATACCGACAAAAGATAGAGAGAGGGAAAAAAAATCACGAATGAATCCAATGGCAAAACAAACGCTTATAACGACTTAAAGGCATTTAATGTTAAATAATATATAAAAAACTGATTATGTTTTTCGTCTTTTAAATGTCGATTCAGTTATCGATAACAACTAACAACAAAACCAATTGAATTAAGGGTTCATAAAAAACAAAATTATAGACAAGAAAAAAATACAACAAAAAATTAGCCCAACTTTACTCTCGGCTAACAGTGCTGATAAGCAACTGGTGTTCCTATTATTCTATCATTTATAATCATTTTTATGTTTTTGTTGTTTTTTTATTTCAAATCTTTTCCTCTCATTTAATCATAAAATTTATCTCTAATTTCATTGACTCTAATATATCATCAAATCTTTTGTTCGCGTGAAAGGGATGAGAGAGAGAGAGAGAGAGAGATAGAGAGAGAGAGAGAGAGAGAGAGAGAGAGAGAGAGAGAGAGAGA
>JAQIXR010001472.1:0-12356 GCA_034700825.1 Quadroppia sp. Gr-Ori-00064
TCAAAAATACTTAAAACAAGTCAAAGAATATTCTCGTTTATATAGCATATTACTGAACATAACCTTGAATTGTATGAGAAAGTATTGTATGCACTTTTCTCAATATCTAACGGATTTTGATACCTGTGCTATCGTTAGAATGTTATCACTTTATTATAACAAATGTTTGTGCCGTCAATTATACCCAGGGATATGTTGTATACAGTACTGTACATTAGATGCCAATAAAATGCTTGAAATCTTTTCAAAGAATATTCTTAAAAATCTTGAATTAATTGCAATTATCTTATGATTTAATTTCACAAAAATATCAGGTTCTGAACATGCCGTGAATGACAGCACCTGTCGATCCATATTCAGAGTATATATTCATTGATTAATATAATAATCTTAAGAATGATTTCAAAAATAATAATTAGATTATTATTAAAATATTGCTGTTTAGACACAAATGCAAAGCACCAAGGTGACAGTTGTTTCAATGATTCAAATAAATATAATATTATATAAAAATGTATTGATTTTTGTTTAAACGAATTCGTTTGAAAAAAACATAACTTTTATTTTGTATTCAAAACAATATAATTTTGTTTACATTTTTGCATTCAATAATTTTTATTCATAAATCGATAACAACTGAAAGTTTGCTTTTATAATAAGACCACAAAATAACATATTTTGTGATCTGAAGAAAGATTATAATTGACTAACAGTTTTGAAATTTTTTTTTCATTTCTAATACAAAATATTTTTTGAATTTTTAAAATAAAATTTCAAATATTTGTCAGAATTTGTTATTTAATTAACAATCACTGTCTTTGAGCATCACATATCAATTGATCCAGGATACTTTCATCAGCCATTGTTGACGTGTCTCCAAATTCACAGTCATTTCGGGCTATTTTATAAAGAATTCTTCGCATAGTTTTACCCGACTTTGTCTTCGGTAGACCAGAAACGGGACGAATAGCGTCCGGTTCTGCGAGCGCTCCGATCTTTTCCCGTGCTATCAATGGTTGACATAAAGTCATAATTAGTTATAATATAAAACTATTCAAAACTATTGTCAAAAACCTCTTCGTTTAATATCGACCTCCAATTCAGGGGTAAATTCAAAATCATTATTCAAAACGACAAACACGTGAAGACATTCGCCTTTGATTGGGTGCGGCGCCGACACAGCCGCCGCTTCCGCAACAGCCCTGTGCTCTACAATAGCTGTCTCGACCTCAACGGTAGACAATAGATGTCCCGAAACATTGAGTGTGTCGTCATTTCGGCCGGTTATCCAATAATAGCCGTCGCCATCCCTGCGAACGCCATCCCCTGTCCAGTAATAGCCGTCAAATCGGCTAAAGTAAGTCATTTCAAACCAGTCGTGTTTGCCATCAATGGTGCGCGCAATACCAGGCCATGGCTTCTTGAATACTAACTGTCCCTCTGCTGGACCGTCCAGTTCTTTGCCACAGGCGTCAACTACAGCTGCCGACACACCAAAGAAGGGAAGGGATGCCGAACCAGGTTTAACAGGTGTACATCCGGGAAGCGGTGTAAGCATTGGGCCCCCCTTTAAGAGGTTTAACAGAATGTTTGATTTTGTTTGAATTCCATAAAAACAAATCATTTTTTATTTACTGTTTCTGTTTGCCAGTAGTTGTCGACGACAGGACATTTGCCATCGCCCACAACCTTCCAATACCATAGCCAGGCCTCGGGATTGATGGGTTCGCCGGCAGTGGCCAACACTTTAAGTGAATCCCTTCTGAATGCCTTCACGTATTGATCGCCGAATTTCATTAATGAACGTATAGTTGTCGGCGCCGTTAGTATGCTATTGACTGACAATCTATCAGTTATTTCCCATAATCTGCTGGGGTTGGGATGTACAGGTGTTCCCTCCATGAGCACAATGGTGGCCCCATTGGCCAGTGCCCCGTAGACATTGAATGTGTGCGCTGCCATCCATCCCAAGTCAGCCGTCGATAAGAATACATTTCCCTCCGAATAATTGAATACATATTTGAATGTCAGGTATGAGTAGAGGAGATAACCACCGATTGTGTGCACCACTCCTTTCGCCTTTCCTGTACTTCCGCTGAATATTTAAGTCATAATTATTTAGGAAAAATAAGAATAAAATATTCTTTAATTTATTCAAAATATTACTAATTTCTTAAGTGTTTGTCAAATGAAAGTCAATTCTATTAATTGAAACATTTTTTGAATTATATTTAACACTAATAATAATAAAAAAGATTTGAGTTTAAAAACATAAATGAATTTGTGATTAATGTTTGTTTGAGAAACTTTTGATGGATTTACTCTTTTGATAATTAGGTGAAGTGAAGGCAAACGTGATTTCAGTGAAAAACAAATTTATAAATTGATTTAAGAAAAGATTTGTCAATAATTTGTTTAATTTTCATTAATGAATAAAAAATTTCTAATCCATATATAATGACCATAGAATGTCCTTGTTCATCCATGTTAATCATTTAAATTGCATTTTTTTGCTGATATTTCTTTAGAGTTATAGCATAAGGAAAAATGATTTTATTGATTGCAAGCATAATATAATATAATTATAAACCTCGTTATAGGCTTTGGTGCTGTAATTGAGTTCTGTTTTTACAGGTTTTTTTCGCTTATAAATTATATATAATTTATAAACACTAATAAAAATTAATTAAAAACTTATGATTTCATGATTTAATGAGTAATAATCTATTCATTTAATCATAGGTTTTGTTGAATGATATAAATCTATAATAAAATGAATGCAAACCTCGTATACAATATGAATAGCGGGTCCTCAGCGTTGAGCCAAACGGGTTCACAATAATCGGACACATTTTTCATGACAACATCCCAACAAATGTCATGGTTTGGATTCCAAGTGAGTGACGGATTGTTGTTAACGTCGGTATAGTTTATGTGCTTTTTCACAATACAGGCTATTATTTTATGGCCCCTTAATTTCAAACAGTTTTAAACAATTATTACATTTGAGAAAAGTTTGAATTTTTGTTTTAATCACTACTTTTGTCGACAGATATTCAGTGCTGAATCAGATATTGCTTTCAATGGTATAAATTTGTTGCCCCTGAGAGCACCGTTAGATGTTACCAATAGAGAGCAATTGGCATCGATTATTCTATCTGCCAGTGCTTCGGATGAAAAGCCTGCGAACTGTCAATAAAGTGTGAAAAGTGTGTTAAATTCAAATGAAATTTATGACAAAAAATTGATAACATTTTCATCAGTTCTTTAAAATCATTGCAATCTTTAAAAGCGTTTTAAGAGAAACAAAAAATAAAAGTTCTTTAGAATATGATTAACAACTACTGACCACAACTGTATGTATGGCACCGATACGAGCACAGGCCAACATAGCGGTGACCACATCGATGGACACCGACATATAGATAGCAACTCTGTGTCCCTTTTCAATGCCGAGCCCTTTGAGGACATTAGCGAATTTGCAGACTTCACGCCTCAGGTCATTGTAGGTGATCTGCTTTCTGTCCACACCATCATTGCCTTCCCTGAAGGGTTACCCCAATTAAGATCATTTACTATCAAATACCCCTTACCAATAATATGCCACTCTATCACCCCGTCCCATATCGATAATCCTGTCCAATACATTGAAGCACATGTTGGTGAGGGCGCCGTCCATCCACTTGATAAATACCGGTCCTTTAGTAACGTTGAAATTATATGCGAACAACTGTTTGTTTGGCCAACTCTTCCAATAGAACTCTTTGGCCACATCTGCCCAAAACTCTTCGGGATCTTCGATAGACTTGACATAAAGTCTTTTATATTCCTCGAGACTTGAAATATGAGCTTCTTTTCTATATTCATCGCTTGGATAAACGATTGTCTCATTGCTTTCGATTACACCCATTGTTAGAGACTTTTATTCGACGATTGAATTGATTTTCATTAGAAAGTCGTTTGAAATCAATGTTAACAAATGCTTTCATATGAGGAAACTCTTGTATTAATTATGATTATTATTAATACTTACAAAACGTATAACTGATTATTAAAATAATTACTGCACACAAGATTTTACCCCTTTATAGGTGAGGGAGTATTCAATTTCATCTACAAATTGAGTATATTTTATAATACTTTTGAATAATACTATTAATTGACTTTTTTTAAAAAATATTTGAGAGAGAATATATGGACAGAATATTTGGACAGTCACTACCTTTCCCTTTCTTATAAACTTTTTTTTATTTGGGAAATACAATTATCCCTGAATTCTCAGCTAATAAGATTCACATCATTCGAGTATCGCAATTCAAGGGTAAACAAAATCATTAAAATATCTAAAAATACTTTTTAAAGAAATCATATCTCAAGTGATGATCATTACTGACGATCATTACATTACATCTCTTTTGCATTCATTTGATTAACATTTATTAAATTACAATAATATTTATTCATAAATGTAGGCATTAATTCAATACCGGTATATTCCTGAGCTAAGGGTAAGGTATGTTATGCTGAGATATGACGACAATTAATAAGAATTGAATATTGAATTCAATGAAGAATTTAAATAATTTTTTTTATAAATTTTAATTTAAGTAAAAGCAAAGACTCACCGAATGTTGGCTTATTTATAAGCAATGAAATCAATTTATAAAACAATATTTAGATATAAAGCACCGATAAAGCACCTGGATGGCGATAATAATCCGTGAGCGCAGTTGATAATGACATTGATTAGTTTATTTATTATGAGACCATATTCTTATGGTTTCGTTTGACATCTAAAACACAATCGTTTTTTGCAAATATAATCACAAATAATCTGTTTGTGAATAAAGTAATTAAAGGCAAAAGTATTACCAAATCAATCAAAAATCAATTAACTATACGTTAAGTAACAAAATCAATGAATGAAAAAAAAAATTTTCGCTCAAAAAATCATTTCAATGGCTTTCGTGTGTATTAAGAATTAGTTCACAATTTGCCTATAGTTTTATGCGAAAGAAAACTTCAAAATTGAATATATTTTTGATATATTATACTTTTGACCCAATCTTTACAGCAAAACAAAATACATATTAAATGTTAAAACTATTAGTTTTATTGTATTTTTTTAAATGTATTTCTTTCACAAATTTCAACATCGATTCAATAATTACTTTCATTCAATTTCAGTCAATATTATCAAGACTTCAATAAACAAAATACAATTTTGATGTTTTTCTTATATTACTTCGTTTTTCGCCTTAATTAGGGTTTCGTTGAATCGCCTAAAGATATGATTAAATAGTAATCAAATTTAAATAAGAAAAAAGATATCTTTCATTCAATTGTTGAAATTTGAGCAAAAATTTCATATCAAGGAAAGGATATTAAAAAAGATTTTTTCAAAGTTTTCGGTCAAATGTGTCTGAAAAAATATTTTGTAATTTATTTTGAAATAAAGCATAAAATTGTAATAATTATAAAATTTTCACATTTAAAATAAATATATAAATTTTGGTTTGAAATTGATTTCAAATTAACTCAAAGAGGGGTCAAATGTGCGAAATATTTTCATAATAGGTATGATTTGATAGAAATTAATTTATTTATTATTAACTGCTTTTCCTTTAAAGACTTTTATTAATATTTTCATAAAATAAATTACAAATATTTATAATTTAATGACAGAAGAATTTGTTAACAAAACCATTAAAAATACGATTTTATTCACTTATTATTATTTACAGAATTTGTTATATAATATAAATAATAATAAAATAAAAGATTTACTTATTATTAAAATTTATCTTTAATTAAAAATTGTTTTATTTTTATTAAATGATAACATTTTTATATTTTAATTATTATTTGATTAAAAATCTAAAAAACATTAAAATTAATAATTTTTTTTAAAAATGTTAAATTAATTGTGAAAATCTTTTTCCTTATCAATGGTTTTAATTTATTTTGTAACGAATAATTGATTTTCAATAATCAAACATTCATTCTAAGGGGCGGTTCATATGATGTGTGAATATCTGGATCATTTGATATGAATTGGTGAAGTTTATCGTCTGATTCGCTATCAGTTATGGGCTCTAAAGGAAATAAATATTTTGGCTGTGGTTTCAAATGATTATTATTATTATTAATTAGAAATTGCTTATTATCTCTAAATTCAGGGGTATTTCTAATATTTTCCAAATTATCCCTTTTGTGGTCATTTAAAACAATCTTTTCTCCAAAAGCAGACATTGTTTTATCTAATGCTTTATTTACTTCACTTTTACTGACGATTGGTTTACGCATTGATTGTATTGTTGTCACAATTTCTGACATATCATCAAATGGTTGATAATATTCTTCAGACGTTTGCAAACCTTTTTGTGATTCAAAACTATTTTGGGCAACACTTTGTCTCAAGACAGCAAATGGAGGCATGTATTGATAGTCTGATGCAAATGTTCTTCTGTCAGATGACTCCTCCACAGAAAGCACATCCAATCCCTCTGTTTGTGAATCAATTGGCGCTGAAGTAGAAGTAGTGATAATGTCATCGTTTGGAATCATGCGAAGCACAGGTCGTTTCGTACTAAGTCTTTGCACTCTTCTCACCCTTTTTCTCATATGGGGAAACCCGAAGAGCGCCGACAGGGGAGGGATATATTGTTTTTGATGATTGGAATCAATTGATGGCAAACCTCTACTCGAATTTGATTGAATTCTTGTCAAATGATTGCTATTCTCTAAGGTCTCCAAATCTTGTCTTTCATTTGTATTCAAAGAGTTGTGAAATTTTGTTGAATTTTCATTTGATATATCTCTCAACAGATCTTCAGTTGTCGTTTCTGATGGTCTGATGTCTTGAGTATCATCTGATCGACTGATTGTCTCATTTATAGACATTGTTATGAGATATTCATCTGAATTATCATTAAATTTGTGCCAAAAGTGATCAAAATTATCATTATCTTTAGACTCAATGCTTGTGGTCATCGGAGTTGTTGTAGTTGTTATTGAGTTCTCATTACTGTCTGTATTTATATCTGTTGTCTCTGTTGTTAAAAATGTTTTATTTTCTAACTGTGCCGTCGAATACATGATATGCTTCATCGGTGATCGGCCATCAGTTTTGTCATGTGCTGTATGACTGACCACAGGCGCAGAACTCATATTATCAGACTTTGCCTCTGAGTAAAGAATAGCCTTTTCGTTGAAAGCATACCAAAAGTCATGCGATTGTTGTCTATTCGTTGAATTCATGAGAGGTTTGTCTCTATTATCTGAACTATCCATTAATGGTTCCGTAGTTTTTCCATCATTAATCAGCTCCGGTGTCTCAGGAATGGACACATGACTTGAATTGTCAATGTTTTCCCATTTGTTTTCAACACTTGTGTCGAAATCAGACCAAATGTGATGAAAAAATGCAGATTTTGTCAAATCTGGCCTTAAGTTGTCATTGGGTGTGATTGTCGTCGACTCCAGAAGAGCTGTTTCTGTTGTGATCTCAATGTCCGATATGGAAGTGGTCTCTATGTGCTCAATGGGCACAGAATTGTTGTCATTATTCACAGATAATTCAATTTTTGTTGTGTTTTCATTTGAACTCAAATCCGATATTTGTCTTTCAAGTGGTCTATCGATTGGCAAATCATTTATCAGTCTTTCAATTGAAACAAAGTTTTTATTTTCGAAAAAATAATTTTTGTCCAAATATTTGGGCTCTTCTTCTTCGACAATATCTTCAGAAATTGGCTCAATGTCTACAACACCCGCTCTGACAAAAACAGGGACAATGTCTTCAGTTTTGTTGTCATTTTGATGGACAATAGGATCAGCTGTTGTGGAAGTAAATGTATGATCTCTTATAGTGTCTGTGCTATCGGTGGACAGACTGGCACTGGCGGAGTCATTGGCCTTCGAATCAGAGAATATAAACCTTTCCCTAATTTTATTCCAAATACCATTTGATTGTCTATTGTTTTGGGAATCACTGATCACTTCATGTATTACTCGACTCACGGATGTTGAGTAAGACATAACTGGACTTCGTGTGGGGTTATAGTATAGGTGCCGAACATTGTTGGGTATTCTTTCCGTAGTTCCAGTATATGTGTCATCGATGGCACTGGTATTTGACTCGAGAACCAATTTTTCTGTATTTAAAGGCCTTTCGTAACGAATGTTTGAATTATTTTTAACATTTGATTCATTTTTATTCAAAATATGTTTCAAATTGTTTCCAATTATAGGAATTCTTCTAAAATTTTCTTCATTTATATTTTCATTCAAAGGTTTGTTATTATAATTCTGATGTTCACTAAATTCTATGATTTTTTCATTAGTTTCTGTATTATTATTTGAATCAAAATCCCTGTCCTTATTGTCACCAAACCTTTTATCGAGTGTCTGTTTTGGCACAAAATTCACTCGTTTTTGGTTTTGATTATTTTGATTATTCTGTAAATTATTCTTCAATTGAATTCTTTCTCTGTATTTCTTTTCTAATATGTCTTCACTATTACTCAAACTGAAGATCTGATGACTTCTTCGGTTATCTCCATCGCCATCATTGGGTGCAAGTGTTGACGGCATGTCCTCTATCTCACTGTATTCCATGGTGTGAGCCTCGGGATGATAGAGGGGAGGATTGAATCTCGTGGCCAAATCGTGAGTATAGCTCAGGGGTATTTCGCTGACGCCATCCACCTGTGCAGCGGTGGCCTTATAATACAATGGTGTCGACGACGTTACCTGTTCTCCGATCTCTTCACTGGCGAAGTAGCCATTACTGCCCGACACGTATTTGACGACACGAAACACACCGAAAGGGTCGGTATAGCCATACCTGCCCGTAACAGTTCCATCGGACAGTCGTGTTTCCTGACGCATAAGACGTGGCGCATCTTTTACCTAATGTTATAATAGATTCAAATATAATAATAGATCAAAGAATACGAGTTTTTCAGTGCATTTCATTGAATGTGAATCACATAAAAAAAGTTTTTGTTTTGTTCTCAATGAAAATGTATTGCAAAAGAGGAACGAATTGATAATTATAATAATATTGTTGAAAAGCATTGTTTTTTTAGACAGTTATATGAAAATTAATTTTTATGCAAACCTTAGAATCATAACCAAAATAGTATGTCTGTGGAGATTGTGTGCCACCAAAGGGTATGAATGGGTTTTGTGCTCTATTATCGGTGTCTTCTTCATTGGCGGCGAAAGTTATGGTGAAAGTTATGATTAATGTGAACACAATTAGAATAAAATGCTATAATAAGGGGGAAAAACAAAAATAAACCAAATTATGAATTGGGTTAAAGTATTTGAAATATTTTCTTCACAGAAAAAGTTAAACAACTGTTGTATTGAGTGTAAACGCCTTTGAAATTAGGGATTCATTTAAAATCTGAGACAACGCCTGAAATGCTTACAAATGCTTAACAAAACAAAAACAATACAAAAACACATAATTTAATTATGTTATGAAAGATTGAATTGTAATTGAGTTTTGCAACACATTGTAAACTCCATGATTGAAGCATTCGATTGACCTTTCACTAATAATTATACAAATGTTACATCAATTGATATTTCAATACTTTTCACATTATATTCATAGAAGTTATTTAAATATAATGTGGTTTTCATTTGAATTACATTTAATAATAATAGCATTGAAAAAATATTTTTAAATAATCGATTGGTTTGTAATAAAATAATTAAATTATTATTGGATTTATTTATTATATAATAATAACTGTAATTAAATATTAGTTAAATTATATAATAGTAATAAGTTTTAAGTTATCATAAAATTTAGTTCAATTGATATAAGAATTTGATATTTTCATAATAAACCAATAACTAACCTTGAGCAACATTCTCGCACCGGTATATCAATAATCAATTTGTTTGTTCAATACTTTTGAACAATAATTGATTTTTTCACTTCAATTGTAATTATAATTATCTTTAAAAATCTTTCATTTTATGACTTTTTTTGAGGAATACTTTGTTTCAAATCATTGTTAACTCAAATAAATACAAAACAAACTCTTTATGACATTATTATCAAATAGTTATGCAATTCATATATAAATACAAAATAGTTATTATATTATATGCTATAAAAGTCAATAATAATGAACAGAATTTCTCGAATTGTTTTGACTGAATGGACGGTTAACTCATGAAAGCTCAGGGCATACCAATTGGTAGCCAATCATATAATAAATCACTTCTTTATAATAATTGCATTTTTATTTTCAGGTGCTATTTGTTATGTGTGTTTGTAGAGAGAGAAAGAGAGAGAGAGAGAGAGAGAGAGAGAGAGAGAGAGAGAGAGAGAGAGAGAGAGAGAGAGAAAGTGGGGAATATAGGGCAAGGACTGGTATTTTATTTATAACAGATTGTGAGAGAAATAATAATGACTTTTCTTTTGGGTGTCTTTACTTTTTTTCTATATTCATTGCTTCTGATCTTTTGTGGAAATTAGTGTAAAAATAGCACTGAATATAAGTGTTTTTGGACCCAAAATAACCGGTCCATAAAGTGGTTCATTTCAATGGCTTTCGAGAGAACTAATTTTAAACCGAATTTTTTGAAATAATTTTTAAAACACAGATTTTGATGATTTAAGTGATTTTTCTATAATTCTATTGAATATTTCAAAAGAGGACAGCATATAATATAATAACATTTTCAGGGGGTTTAAGGGTTTTTACATTTAAATATCTTAGTAAACACTTTTCAATCAATCATTAAAACAAATGTTTATTTTGAAAAATTCTTTGCATATATTATAGTGAATATTGAATGAGAAAATCATTGAAAACTTTAATTCATTTACTAAAAAATGTATAAATCATATAAAATAACAACAAATTATATTTTGAATGAAAACTTTGTTTTAAAAATTTAAATATAAATTAAATAAAAAAATGTTTTAATATTCCAAAACACAATCTTAAGCTTCTGTACCTAATCCTCACTATTGGCAAATAGCTGTAAATTTCATGAATAATATTTTCATTGAAAACTTATTCATTCGTTTAAAATGATATACTTTATTAACAATCAATTTATATCGGATTAAAAACTATGTATTCCTGAGATTAAGGCATAAAAATGAAAGCCCTATTAATCACATGAATGGCCTTATGTTTGCAAATAAAGAAGAAAACAATTATTAATTGTAATCACACGAGAAATATTGCGGACTTGAGTGTAATAATAATAAATAATTTTTTGTTTTGCATGTATTTAGTGATAAATTCACAGCTATTTAAATAAAATTGTTATTAAATAATATTTATAAAAATATTGATTTATTTATTTTTTATGTTATTATGAAATCAGATAAGAGTTTATTTCAACGCAAAAGAAACAAAATTAATGTTTATGTGAATTAAAATGTTTTGTTTGATTTAATTGATATGATTTGGGAATAGAATTGTTTTCAATAAATCAATCAATGATTTGAATGCTTATTAAATACTACAATAGCTTTCTCTATGGAATAGCCTTGGTCATTATCAATGTAAAACTTTTTATTAGCATTTTTGATACTAAATAATTTTAATACAAAATATACTGCATTTGAATTGAAAAAAAATAAATAAAAAATATAAGCATTTGTTTTAATTTAATTTATTTAATAAATTATACAAATATTTCAGAGATATAAATGAGATATATATTAGAAGACATAAAAAGTGAAATTCCTATAGAATTTGACAATAAAAACTACATCAGAAAAAATATTTCCTTGAATTCAAAGTAAAATACATTAATCACTATATCTTTTGTCATAACTAAAGAGAAAAGGATTTTATTTTTCAACTTTTGATCCAAATATATTTGAAGAAAACCTTTTTTTGTCTATTTGTTTGAATCGAGATATAATCAATTAATTAGCAAGGTCAATATAGAGCATGATTACAATTGTGATCAATAAAAGTCTTTTTATTAATCACTCAAATAATTAATATTTTTATTCATTACAAAATATTGCAATTATTTGACCAAAAAATTCAATTAATATTTTTGTTAAATTTATGTCTTTATTAAAGCAAATATCAGTTCAATCGAATCAAATCAATGCAAATAAAACCTTAGATTACATTGAAATTTAACTCACATTTCATGAAAAAATACGATTCTTTGAAACTGTGAAAAATGGTTTTAATGAATATGTTTAGAGATATCAATAAAAATGTTTTTATCGATCGAATCACCGATAAATCAAATGTTTGGCAATTATTTGGATGAAAATATTTGATGAAATATTGATTTCACAGTTTGTAAGTCATTAGTATATATTTAGGTAAGTTTTGAGTGAATAACTA
>JAQIXR010001473.1:0-12350 GCA_034700825.1 Quadroppia sp. Gr-Ori-00064
TCTCTCTCTCTCTCTCTCTCTCTCTCTCTCTCTCTCACTCGTTTCGCTTCCATGACTTTACGACTATTTGAAAAGTCAAAGAATCGTCAGAATATTCTTCGATTTGTATTTTTCATTTTATTATCATTTTTTGACACAAACAAACTCTCGACAAAAATACTTTGTTTTGCATTTAATTTATTGTTTTATGTTTTGTTTTTGTCGTTTTGTTGTTTTGAAGCGAAATTTATTAGAGAATAGGTTTATAAAGCTATAGATATTCAAGAGTTTTAAGACATATATCATATGTTTTCTCTCACTCTCACTGAGAAAACACTCCATGTTTTGACTGAACAAAAAATACTTTATAAGAATATAATACGAGAAATATTATCTTAAACTTAATATAATTTCTTTGGTATTTGTGGCCTCTCTTTCCTCCCGACGCCAGACATTGTAAGCAAAATATTAGAGTAAAGTAGTGTTCAGAAGAGATAAGACTTTTTTATTCTTCACTAAAGGCTCTGTTCATTGGTTTTTATATCAATATTATTATTATTTTTATATAACACATACATTGTATATACGGCACCGTTAGTCAAAGAGAACATTACTTTATTGGAGGCTTTATTTCTCTCACTCTTTTCAATTGAAATATAATTTTTTCGAAAGTCTAATACAATATATGATTAAAACAGTAGTGAATGCCTTCATTGCTCTACTCTTAGCACATAATATGCTAATCAAATGGCGAACAAAACCCAATCCAACTCTGGCTGTGATTTATATTCTTGTGCTTAGATACAATGAAATGTAAATTTCAAATCACTTTTAAATATATTTCCTATTTTTTATTGCAAATGAATGAATGAGTGAAAGAATTGTGACTTAAGTTTGAACACAAAAAAATCTTAGTCTCTATAACGACATTCATATTCATATACAGTATAACAAAAATAGCAATTATATAACAATACATATTATTGTCATTTTGAATGTGAATTCATTATTTGGCACTACTTTTTCGCAGACAATATCAGTGAATAAATATTTATAAAATACAAACAAAAATTCATTTATTCGATACGAATGCAAATGAAATAATTTTGCAAAACATTTTGCTAAACATTTTGCGAATATTTCTATAAAACAAATAATAAAAATCTTTTGACAAAATTACTTTTCATTTCATATAATACTGTTATTATTGTATGCATTCAAACACTTTAATCACATATTGTCTGTAAATGTCCTGAAATTTAATATCAAAACCCATTAAACACTACTTTTCACAACATTTGTTATGAAGTGTTTCATTGATTGTGTTCCCAATCACTGTTCCCAACCTTTTGCACATTTTGATTATTTTTAGCCAAATGTTGTCGCCATTGAAATAAACTTTTCTCCCTTTACTGACTCTACTCTTAACTCATGTGTCAGTTATTGATCCGAAGGGCACAGACATCACATATACAGTGTTTTCACAGATTTATGCACACATACTATTGTGGCTGTAGTGCAAGACAACATCACAGCACCGGTAGCAACACTGGCTCACATACATACGTGAAGCCGAGTCCCACATGTCTGCCCATATCATGTCTAAGTTTATCTATTTTTCAGTCCCTTTTCTCTTAGTATTCACTGATATTTATTTGCAACGAAAGAGCCATTGATTTACACAATATCGAGACATGGATTGAGAGTTGGATTGGATTTGTGTTTTTGAAGTAAACATTTTCAACCATAAAGTTCTTGTTTTTAGTGCATGTCTGAGCCATGGCTTCTCATAAAATTCGTTTGGATTTAAATTCAAGTTTAGTTATACTTTTTATATAGCCTTCACTTCATTAAAATATTTTCCCCCAAAAAACCTTTCCTTCACTTCATGTCTAAAGCATTCGCTCAAAAATCAATATTTGAAACATATTTTTGACTGACTTTTAAATTGTAATAAAAAAAGTAAAAAATCAAAACCTAATTGAAATATAATGTTAACACAAAATTAATAATAAATTATTAAAAATAAAAAATTAGTCTATTTTTCAATGCTTTTTCTTTTCGATTACTTATACTTGAATTAAATTTGTATTTATTAACCGTTTCGTCGATTTTCTCATAGATTCCGTAAAAACAGCTAAGAATTTCAAGAATTTTGAGCCGAAAAAAATAATTAATTATAATTTTGATTCGTTTTGGTTGTTATGTCTCGGATATGATATCTGTTGTAAACAGTATTACATTATATAATATTATAACTGCTTTTCAAACGCAAAGCCATTGAATTAAATGCATTTCATTCACTCTTTCGCTCTTATTATGAATATATGAATGCATTCAAAACTATTGCTCACAAAAATCCAGTCATTCATAAGCTTTTAATTTTGATTAAGACTATAGAACAGCCATATCTAACGTTTCCCCAATTCGTAATGCATTCTTTACAAATACATGAGCCCTGAGTGGAAGACCCGTTCCCCTCACTAATGAAATGAAATGACCATAAAAAGCCAAAAATGTAATGTCAGGCAAACATTGATATTATTTTGTCGAAACTGTGGTTCATATCATATGTAGTCAAAAAAAATTCTGTTTTTCCCCCTCTTCTCGGATGTCATTTATATAAACCTCAGGGGTATTGCTTTGACTCTCAATAATAAAAACATCGAAAGAGATTATAGATTTCTGCCTACAATACACTTTACTGTACATACCCTTCCCTTCGTATATACGCTCACAGTCTCTATTAGTGAATGTTTTTTAGGATTTGCTTTTCATCCGACAAACAATTTACTGGACTTTACATATCAATTGTGAGACAATTGGACACAAATTCTCTACATTTTCTCCATTGATATATAAATCTGTGGACAGTCGACATGAAAGCCATTTAAGCGTTTAATTTTGAAAATAATTTGTAGAAAAATCTCAAAACTTATTAATATAAAAGCAAAACAATATTAGTTTCTCTTCAAATAAATTCTATTACTTTTTATATATTTGTCTTCAAATCAATTATTTTGAAAACTATAGGCTTTTTGTAAATTCCTTATCAAAGAAGTGGAAAATGTTATTATTTTTGGCCAAAAACCGCTTTTGTATTAAATTTTTTGGCAATTGTTTTCACCTCTCCTTTCGAAGCCATTGTTATACACATTGCTATAGAAATAGCGTTTCAAACGATAAGAACACACAAAAAATACTGACTGTTCTGACATAACTGTGCGATTCAACAGTGATTCCATGTATAGTAAACATAAAAAAGTAAGAGTTCAGCAGAAATGGAGTTAAAGTTGGCGTTTGAAGACATGGTCTGTGAAAAGCCATTACAATAACTTTGTGTCGACTCGACTGACTTTCATGTCTTAATTCTGTTGTATAAACGGTATATAAGACTCAGAATCTGTGACTTATATCTAAGTATTTTTACGTTAGTTTCCGATAAAACCAAACGATATTACCATTGACTTCGAGGACAAAAGCAATGACTAAAAGTTTTCCGGTATTGTCAGCACTGGAAGACATAAATAGCATATAAAAAGCACACATTTTGTACAAAATACTAAATCCGTTATTCGGACCATTGACTCACATCCAGTGCCTGCCATTGGAATAAATTCCAAACACTGAGATAAAGTTCATTCCCATTGAGGTCTCAATCAGTTTTCACAGTAAATACAATATATTTCTTACGATTATCTTAAAACTTATGCCTTATTTGTCAGTGAAAGCAAAATAGCATTTAATTCAGCAAATATTATGTCATATTCAATACATTGTAACAAAAAATATTGCTTTTGCTTTAAAATTAAAAATTATTTGAAATGAAAATATATTTTCTTTTGATAAAAGTTTTTAAAAATAATTGTATTTTTTAATGCAATTACAAACACATAAAAGCATTGCAGAGAAGTGTCATTTTGGGGACAAAACAACTTTTTGATTCATTTACAATTGAATGAATATTTAAGAAAATATTTATTTGATTCTTACCTGTAATACGTCTGACGTGAAGAGTAAATATAAGATAAAAGTTGTGTCACTTCTTATCTTATATACAGTGAGTACACACAAAAACTTCACTGATATTAAACTTTTGATCTTAAAGTTGTGTTCAATAGTCTTCTGAATGTTATATATATATTTCAGTACAAAATAAGTCTATTTTTTGCACATAAAAGTTGTTTGATTTTGAAATATATATTGAAAAAGATTTTTTCAAAAGAATTTATGAGAAATTCATTTATCGAAAGTCAAATTCAGAGAAGAAATTGATTAAAAAGTAAATTTCAATATTATTTTTTGCTTTATATTTACATTCAAATTAAAATTCTTGTCAAACACTGAATGAGAAAAAGAGATGAAAATTGAAATTCAAAGTTCAAAAGAGTTGAATAAGTATTGAATTTATGACAAAAATTGTTATATAAAACACGAGTTCTTTATATTATTTGTTAAATTATTTTCTTCTGTACTCAAGAGATGAGTATTTCTTCAATATTTTTCCACTTCTTTTGCCTCTTAAGTGAACTTTTGGACAATAAGAGGAGAGCTCTTCGTTCAACACAAAAACATACACCGAATGAATGAGTTTGGTATCTGTGCTGTGAATAGTGAACCGTATGCTAAAGAATACCATATGAATGGTATGGGTTTGGATGCCATGAATGTGAATCTCAGGTCACAATTGCGCGAAACGGTTGTTCCCATAGAGACGAGGGTTAGAAACACGGCTTTTATTAAATACTACTTTGAGTTGAATTTTTCAATTTTCAATACAAGAAGTGATACCAGAATCACATGAATAGCAAAATCTCATTTCAATTGAGACTCTTTTTATTAATTACAGGAAAATTATAAATCATTTTCCGATCATTCTATTCAAAGATAAAAGTTTTTCTCATTCAATTCATACACATTTCCCCCTTTTTTTGCTAAAAATAATTTTATTTTTGAACTCATTTTTTACTTTCTTTTATTTCAAATAAAAAAGTTTTTTCTTCGATAAAAGACTTATGAAATAAGAGTCGAAAGACTTGAATGAAAGCACGAAATGATTGCTAACCACAATATGACCACAATATTTATCATGAATTAAAGCACATTTATCCATAACCTGCCGGCGCAACAGTAGAGATAGATAGCATACCATCCCTAATGGGCTTTATGTCGGCGCACATGAAAGGGATTAACAAATGAAATGCCATTCACTTTGTGTTCACTTTTATAAATGTATTTCCACTTAAGTCTTAACGCAAAACCAAATCTCAAAACCGGGATTCACTTCGAAAATGACTTTTTTATATGCCTTTCCACTGAAACTGAAATCAATTTTTAATTTCATTAATTAAAGTGAATATCAATGAAATGAATGGATATTTCAATGAGATTTCACTACAAAATAAAATCGCTTTTTATTTCTCAAATTTTAAACACATTTTTTTCAATCAATTGATTCATATATAAAACAATTGATACGAATTCTGGTCTTCAATAGCGCCGGGATTTAGGAGATCCTATCTGTTCGGGGAAAGGCTTCCCGAAGAATGTCTTAGGTGTGAGCCATACGCCTCCTTTCACTCGGTGCTCATCCCATACATTGTCCAAATCTCTCGGGATAAATGACACACTCGGGATAAATCCCTCAGTTGACACACCTGTCGGTGCTCTCTGGGTAGGGAATGGTTGTCCGAACATTTTCTTTGGGAATATCCACGTCCCGGAGCCATCCCTCTCTTCACCCCATCTGTCCCTTAAATCTGCAGGTATTAGAGATTCTGACGGCCCTCGAGTTCCACCTGAAGGGAAGGGATGGCCGAACATAGTCTTAGGGAATATCCAGGTGCCGGCGCTGTCTCGCTCTTCACCCCACCTATCCTTAAGATCGTCGGGAATGAGAGATTCAATCGAATCACGAAGTCGTTGAGGACTAGTAGGAAAGGGTTGATCAAACATTGTCTTAGGGAATATCCACGTCCCGGAGCTATCCCTCTCTTCATCCCATCTGTCCCTCAGATCTGCAGGTATTAGAGATTTTGACGGCCCTCGAGTCCCACCTGAAGGAAAGGGTTGACCAAACATAGTCTTAGGGAATATCCAAGTGCCGGCGCTGTCTCGCTCCTCACTCCATCTGCCTTTCAAGTCATCGGGAATAAGAGATTCTGTCGTCTCTCCCGACTCTCGAAACCTTTGGGTCACCTCTGATGGGAAGGGCTGACCAAACATAGTCTTTGGAAATATCCAGGTGCCGGAGCCGTCGCGTTCCTCACCCCATCTGTCCTGTAAATCGTCAGGTATGAGAGACTCGTACGTCAACACCCGTGCCCTTCGAACATCGCATGGGTCACCGGTAGGAAATGGTTGGCCAAACATCATCTTTGGAAATATCCAAGTCCCGGAGCCATCCCTTTCCTCACCCCATCTTCCCCTCAAATCTACAGGGATTAGAGATTCTTTTGTTCCCCTAAACTGTTTTCGAGCACTAGTAGGAAAGGGTTGACCAAACATAGTCTTAGGGAATATCCAAGTGCCGGCGCTGTCTCGCTCTTCATCCCATCTGTCCCTCAAATCTGCAGGTATTAGAGATTCTGACGGCTCTCGTGTCCCACCTGAAGGAAAGGGTTGGCCAAACATAGTCTTAGGGAATAACCAGGTGCCGGCGCCGTCTCGCTCTTCACCCCATCTGTTCTTAAGATCGTCGGGAATGAGAGATTCTATCGGTTCTCCCGAATCACGAAATAGTCGTCGAGGACTAGTAGGAAATGGTTGACCAAACATTGTCTTAGGGAAAATCCAGGTACCGGCGCCGTCTCTCTCCTGACCCCATCTGCCTTTCAAGTCATCGGGAATGAGAGATCGGGTCAGCCTAACGGTAGGCTCTCTTTCATCGTCCACTTCTTCGGCCTCAGGGAAAGGGATACCGAAAAATGTTTTGGGATATATGAAGACTCCCATCTCATCCTTCTCTCTAAGCCATCTGTTCTTCTGCTCACCGGTGAGACTGAATGAGGACAGTCCGTACGGACTATAGCCGGTACTGTATTTCTTAAGCTCGGGACTTGAGTAGGGCTTAGACATTGTCTTGAAATTCACAGTTCTTTGGATTGTTTTAATGGTTTGATTCGACACAAAAATATTCAATTAATTTATGAAATGTTTTAAATGTTCAAAAATTACATTAAAAATAGAAAAATATTTTTCAAATTCATTGTTGTCTTTAATATGAGTTAATTGTAACGACTTTTACTCTTTTGTTGACAATTAGTATTATTTAAAGTTTTTTTTCGACAAAAATATTGATTAAAAAAAACTCAATTCATATCTAAATATAATCCAAGGATTAGTAAAAGTTTTCATAGGTTTTGCCAAAACATAATGACTACGAATGAGTGCACAAATGGGCCCACAATTATGAATACATTTACTGAACAAATGTTTAAATTTCATAGTTTTATGCAAATCGTTGTCAATGTTTGACAGGGATTAAAACCAATGGCTTATATTATAATAATATTTATGTGAATTCACATCAATATAAGGCTTGAATTGAGTTTGTCTTTTGTTGTAAACTTAATGCCAAAGAATAAACCGAATGAATATTGAATTCAAAATACAATCATTGCTTCAAAATGTAGTTTAGAGACAGAAATCGCATTAAAATATTTGAATATAATTTAATTCAAATTCATTTTGTAAAACAAATTCCATAATATATATCAAATTTGGAGATGTTTTCAAAAATAGATGAATTTAATTATAATTTCAATTATTCTCAAAATCTATTAATTCTAAAATCATATGAAAAAGAGAAAAAATTTCAGATTTTTGCCGAAAATTTATTATACAATTAAAACAATTTATTTATGTTTGTTATAATTAATTGAATTTTATTTATATTTTATATACAAATATATAATCTTTATATATATTTACATATAAATAATGGACTAAAATCTCATTAAAAGTATTATTATTATTTTGAGTGCAATTATTTTAAGTTTTATTAAAATTTCTATTCATTTTCACTCTTTATGTTTGTTCAACAAAATATTATTTTAAGTTTTGCTCTATTTTTCATATATTAATAATATTTAAACAAAATCGAAAGTTAAACCAATTATATATTTGTTATACTTTTTATAAAAATATATAACACTTTGAATACTGATTAATAGAAATATATTAACAAAAATAATACCATTTGAGTTGAAGTCAAAAAAAAGATTTCTTATTTGAATACTTTTGTCTCAAACTATTCAATGGGTTTGCTATGAATTGAGCATTGATTCAAATAATAAATGTTTGCTTAAATTCATTGTGAAATTATTTTAGAAAATAATGCATTCAATGATAATATCAATGAATTGAATCAAACAAATAAATTCACGTAATTTTAAATTATAAATGTTTTAAAACAAACAACTTTTTTGTGAATATCATGGAATGAACTTGTGATCAGTCATTCAGGTGGAGACGAGTTGACCGGACTTTGAAATTGTATAACAAGAGAAAAATTGAGTTTTTGTTAAGAATATATAATTTATTACACAATGAAAACAATTTATTTTTATTTATTATAATTAATTGAATTTTATTTATATTTTATATTATATTTACATTTAAATAATGGTCTAAAATTTCATTAAAAGTATTCATTATATATTTTTAGTGCCATTTATTTCAAGTGTTATTAATATTTTTATTCGTTTTCATTATAGACTTAATGTTTGTTCAGACAAAATATTACACAAAAATCTAATTAAAAACATAAAAAGCTTTCAAATTAAGTAAATATTTTTATTCAATTATAAGTTATGTTAAACTTTGAAAATCAAAACGAAAAAAATCTTAATCTTTTTAATGAGATTTTTGTATGAATTTTATGAATGATAATTAAAATTAAAGATAAAAACTTAATATAAATTAAATTATAATTTAATAAATATTTCTTTAATCTGAGAAAAAAATAAGAAATAAATTTATCAAAAAATTCTTTGATTTCACAAAAAAGACACAAAAAGTTAAAAATCAATTGAAGTGTAAATCACTTTAAGTGTATTAAAGTTTTAAAGAATATTCTTTTATAACACTATTTACTAAAATATTTTTCATGTTTGTATTGAAACAAAAATTGACAAATATTTTTATGTGTAGTCAAACACTTGAGAGAAAAAATTATTTTATATAAATCAAGTTTTTTAATGAATGATATTTATATTTTACGCTCAGCCAAAACTACCGGGGCCTCATATATCCACGATATGACACTCACATTTAACGCGATATTCGTGACCAGAATCTCAAGTCTTTGTCTTAAATTTAAACCCATATATGTTTTAAAGAATATTCTTTCAATACTAACAGTTAGTAATGACTAATCATTTTATGTTTTTGTTTACAAACCATAAAAAAATTCAATCAATTTTTTTATCGATTTCTATAAGTCAACGATTAATGCCATAAATAGCAGTCATTATAACAGTATTATATAATACTATCACTAAATAAAAGTCTTTGAATAAAGTCTTCATATTTTCAAACAACAAATATTCGCATTTATGATACAAATGGTTATGAATTGAATTCAAAAAGAAAGCAGAAATTGATTTATGATTGAAATAACGATTCAATCGATAAAGTCATTAAAAATATTGGGAAATATTTTTCTCTCTATTGTTGTATTTGATCTCAATTTCCTATTATAACAAATAACCGATAAATTTAACATAAAATTTATAATAACACAGAATTGTTGGTAATATTGAAAAATCAAAATCTTGTTATTATATAAGAAATAATAGCATTGAATATAATTCACATGAATTTTGTTTAATATCACAAAACTCTTGATATAAAACACGCGATCAAAACGTTTTTTTATATTAACTTTTATTTTTATATTCAAATGAAAATTTATGTCATATTTAGAGCCAATTTTATTCTCTATTTTATACCCCGTTAAACAATGTTTTTTAATTACAGAATTGCATTTGAAGTCTGATTTCAAACATTGCATTTCAGGCGAAAAAAATGCATGAGATTTATAGACCATAAAAAAGCGCCACAAAAATCATTGACAATAATATAAAAATATAAATATATTTCTAATATAAATATTAGACTATATTCTCAAACACATACTTAATATAGAAAATAAACACACATTTTATTATTAAATATTTTGATTGTTTTCTAATTTTCGTTCATATTTACGATCAAATAATAAGAGGAAAGACAGGAAAATGTTATAAAACTAGTTTTGCCAACGAATTGCACCCGAGAAAAAAGCGACAGTCATTTCATGTGCAATACAATTACTAAACAATAATCAGATAATAATTGTGTGAATCCTTATGACAATTGATTTGATTTGACGTCGGATATGAATGACACGAATGTATAAATTGAAGAAAATGTAAAATAATGTTAAATAATGTTTCAAATTATATACGAATTTTGTTATTATAGAAAATTGATTTTTGTTTTGTTTTTTGTATCACAGAATATATAGTAATAGCGAATGAAATATTGATTTTTGACAAACAAATTATTATTTATTGCTGAGTGACTGCTATTGTGTTTTCATTGCATTTTCATTTGATTTTAATATTTATTTCCAAAACAGGAAAACGAATGAATTTTTTCATCAAATAATAATAACATTTTTGTAATGAATTTGAAAAGCATTTGCGGCTATAAAATGGTTGATAACATTTAGATAGACTTATATTTTCATTATTAGATCTAAAGAAATCACATTCACTTGTGATGTAATTTGTCTTAAAACCCATTTTCTAAACACAAGAAAAATGCAATCAAAAGAATAATTAAATTGTGATTTAGTTTTTGAAAAACATTTTCTATAAATTTAATCAATTTTTGCCAAAATTTATTTATTTTGATTTCAAGAACGATATATATATTGAACAACTTTTTGGACAACTCTTTCAATAAGTAAACCGTATTTTGCATTAAATAATGCTTTTATCGATGAATAGTTTTTATAACTTATTTCAAAATAATGTAAAATTCAATTGAATTGAGATTTACTTCACTATTATATAACAGACTATCCTTTAGTCGGATAAAACATTTTTCAGATAAGGAGAAGAATTTTATTTTTATTTCATCTATTTTTATGTAATAATACTTTTATTTCAAAAAATATCTCTATATTTGATAGAAAACTGGTCGACATTTTCCAGATATTAGACACAAAACTGAATAAAAAACACAAAACAAATGCATTTAATGGAAAGATAGCATAAGTTGTATTAAAATAGAAAATATATAATGTTTTTGATGTATTGCCTTATATTTCATTGGGTTTTATGGGTTTTCCATTTAGTTCAACACAAAGTAGTCATGTTTGAGAAGAGCACAGGTGTGTCCTATCCATTGCCATAGACTTCTCCTTCCATTTCATATAGTATTTTGAGTGAAAACTCGTGTCCATAACTTTTAACACCTTTACCATTGAGTGCAATGAAATACACGTTTTAATGTCTATTATTTGTTTCAAATGAATAGAAAATTAATTTTAAAAATATATTACAATTCATTTCACAGTATTTATAACACATTTTAAATTTTATTTCACTTTTTGTTCACTTTTCAAATGAATTAATGACTGAAAACAAAATCCAATGACTTTTGCCATAAAGTTATTCTTCAATACAGTTGTAGTGGAAATGACATTATATTTGATCTTTCGATCGAAAGGTTTTATATTAATATTGTCTTTCATTTGAGAGACACTTAAAGGCTTACAAATAGACTACTTTTCCTTCGTTTGAAATATTTTAATAAAATGTTCTTTTCGTTTGTCGACAGATATTTAAGTATTAAGTTTTTGCTGTCTTTCTTATCTCATATGAGAGAGGATTTGGGCTAAATATAAGCACTGATAGGTATTAGGGAATGAATGGAGTTTTGTTTTTAAGGGTAGAAAACATGGATTTATAAAAGAAAAGAAAAATAAAGAAATTTATAGACTTTTATGAAAAAATTGTAATACTTTTTGGTTCTAAAAGCGATGTCTCGATTGGAAAGACAGCAAAACATTGTCTTCAATCAATTGATTCCATTGTTGACCAAAAAACTCAAAATACTATAATTTTTATGAATTAATTTAAACAAACCCTTAAATTATTACAAAAACACCTGTGATAACACTGAAGATAACACTGAAGTCTATATTCACTTTACTCTAATTCAATGCCAAATGTTTTGCAAAATATTTTTAATGGCATTTTCCCTGAAAAAATGACATATATAGTCCGGTCATGTTCGTTCGTTCGTTCGTTCGTTCGTTCGTTAGTTCGTCGCCACTCTCGTTGTTAACATAAGCAATTTTTATCGTTGTTAACATA